>PVIU01003105.1:0-153495 GCA_004026605.1 Ondatra zibethicus
GGCTACTTCCCACTTTTTCTTCTATCAGGTTCAGTGTGGTTAGATTTATGTTGAGGTCTTTAATCCATTTGGACTTGAGTTTTGTGCAGGGTGACAGATAAGGGTCTAATTTCATTCTCCTACACGTTGACATCCAGTTATGCCAGCACCATTTGTTGAAGATGCTTTCATTCTTCCATTGTATAATTTTAGCCGCTTTTTCAAATATGAGGTGTTCATATGTTTGTGGATTAATATCCGGATCTTCTATTCGATTCCATTGGTCAACATCTCTGTTTTTATGCCAATACCAAGCTGTTTTCATTACTGTAGCTCTGTAATAGAGTTTGAAGTCAGGGATGGTAATGCCTCCAGCAATTCCTTTATTGTATAGGATCGTTTTGGCTATCCTGGGCTTTTTGTTTTTCCATATAAAGTTAGTTATTGTTCTCTCAAGGTCTATGAAGAATTTTGTTGGGATTTTGATGGGGATTGCATTGAATCTATAGATGGCCTTTGGTAGAATTGCCATTTTTACTATATTGATCCTTCCAATCCAGGAGCATTTTGAACAGTTTTCTTGTCCCCTAAATCCCTCCTACCTCCTTACCTCTATGCGTGTGTGGGTGTGTATGTATGTATGTGCCTGAAACTATCAAAATGAAATCATTTCCCTTTATTTTAGAAATGTTTTTAGTTGAAATAGAATTATATCACTTTTCCCCTCCATTTCCTCCTTCCAGCACTGAAGAAGTACCTTTAAAAGAAATCCCACACTAGCTCAGAATTGAGAAATAGATGGTTAGTTATTTAGGGGTAGACTCACAAATCAGAATCCTCTGCTTGAACAGTGATCAGAAACCAAATCCCACAGCTGGAAAATGAGAGCGGATGCATGCTCTACATCGGCTTATATAGTATAAGAGGCCACGCCCCAATGGGCGGGTAACCACCGACTGTAAGAAGACTTCCTACAGCACAGTCCATTCAGCTACCTTCTAACAATCCCCTCCCTCACCCTCCCCCATTCTTAAGTCAACAGACTCTTTTTCTTTATTATCAGGGTGTGGGTGTGGGTGTGTGTGTGCGCGCGCGCACACGCACATGCATGCACAAATATGTATAAATACAAGCTACCGGATCTGTTTCTCTTATGTGTATGCATATTGTTTCCAGACTGACTTCCCTACATTGGACAGTCAATAAGGCTACTCATTCCTGGGAGAGGCTCACTCTCCTCCCAAAAGCCAATAGTGTCCTCATTGTTGTCTAAATTCTCTGAGATTGTGTTTTGTAGGCTGTTTTTCTTTGCTTTATGTTTAAAAACCATCTATGTGTGAGTACATATGATAATTGTCTTTCTGTATCTGGGTTACCTCACTCAAAATAATGTTTTCTAGCTCTATCCATTTTCCTTCAAAATTCAAGATGTCATTATTTTTTTGTTTGCTATGTATTACTCCATTGTGTAAATGTACCACGTTTTCCTTATCCATTCTTCGGTCAAGGGGCATTTAGGTTATTTCCATGTTCTGGCTATGACAAACAAAGCTGCTATGAACATAGTTGAGCACATGTCCTTGTGACGAATTAAAACTTTTTGGATTCTTTACTGATTGTAATCCACCCGCTTAGAGTGTTATGTGTAATTCTTTTTGTACCTTGAATAATGTCTAACACACAGCATGTTTGGTAAATGGTGTCCAATTGCAGGTCTTGTAAGAATTGGAGGACTTTTCCAAATGGATCAAAGACCACAAAATAAAGTCAACCACACTGAACCTCATAGAAGAGAAAGTGGGAAGTACACTTGAACGCATGACCCAGGAGCCCACTTCCTAAATATAACCCCAGTAGCACAGACACTGAGAGAAACAACTAATAAATGGGACCTCCTAAAACTGGAAAAGCTTCTGTAAAGCAAAGGACATGGTCAACAAGACATAACCTTCAGAATGAGAAAAGATCTTCACCAACTCTACATCGGACAGAGGGCTGATCTCCAAAATATATGAAGAATTTAAGAAACGGGTCATCAAAAGAACAAATAACCCAATTTAAAAAAAATGCAGTATAGACCTAAATAGAGAACTCTCAGCAGAAGAATCTAAAATGGATGAAAGACACTTAAGTAAATGCTCAACATCCTTAGTCATCAGAGAAATGCAAATCAAAACAACTCTGAGATTCCATCTTATTCCTGTAAGAATGGCCAAGATAAAAAACTATGATGACAACTTATGCTGGAGAGGTTGTGGGGTAAAGGGAACACTCCTGCATTGCTGGTAGGAGTGCAAACTGGTACAGACCCTTTGGCTATCAGTATGGCGATTTCTCAGAAAATTAGGAAACAACCTTCCTCAAGACGCAGCAATACCATTTTGCAGCATACCCAAAGGATACTCAGTCATACCACAAGTACATGTTCTCAACTGTGTTCATAGCAGCTTTGTTTGTCATAGCCAGAATGTGGAAACAACCTCAGTGCCCCTCGACCAAAGAATGGATAAGGAAAATGGGGTACATTTATACAATGGAGTGATACACAGCAGAAAAAAAAATGATATCTTGAAATTTGCAGGCAAATGGATGGTTCTAGAAAACATTATATTGAGTGAGGTAACCCAGACACAGAACGACAATTATCATATGTATTCACTCATAGGTGGTTTTTAAACACAAAGCAAATAAAACCAGCCTAAAATTCACAATCCCAGAGAACCTAGACAACAAAGAGGACACCAAGAGAGACATGCATGGATATAATCTACATGGGAAGTAGCAAAAAACAAGACCTCCTGAGTAAATGGGGAGCATGGGTTGAAGGGGAAGGAAGAGGAAGGAAGGAGAACAGAGAAAAATGTAATAAAATTACATTACAATAAAATCAACAAAAATAAAATAAAACATAAAACAGTGAGCTACTTAATTTAAATCTCAGAATTTAAACCCTTACAAGGATTACATCAAAGCCAACATTTTAGAAATGAACTTTTAAGGCTCTATAAGAGGTAATATTTTAAATAGTAAATGGTTAATTGACACCCATAGCCAAGTAATAGCTAATTTAGAGGACGAATTTTATTGTCCTATGAGAACTACATTTAAACTTGTAGGTGTTTTATTTAAACCAGATCTCACAGGTTTTAAATAGTTTTTACCTTTAATATTTCTTATAGAGAATAGGTGGATTGTATCCATAATAAAAGAAACATTCTACAGGAAAAAAAAGAATTGCAGGACTTTTATATGGAAGAAACAGTCAATATTATGTAAAGGAGGGGAACACCAGTTACCGGGTAATATATAGTGCCTAAAACCATGAGATTGCAAGAGTTTGTTCATATTTGGATTTCAAAAGAGAAAAAGCATTAGTTCAAAATACTGAAAAGAAAATTTTAAAACTCAAACCTAACAAATATCAATTAAATTATTTTTAATGTCACTTATTAAAGTAAAATATGCATGACTTTGGAAAACCTAGGACCAATTAAAATCATATCTATAAAGCATGTAGTTTATGTACAGGAAAATTTAGATTTATTTCATGTATAAAATATTAGGTCATTGTATACCTGTGGCTTCAGACAACACCTGATAGTTTATGCTAACTCTGTGATTTATGCCTCACACTCCAGGCTAGGAAGTATAGGATTTCCTTCTATAAGGGGAGAGAATAAAAAAAGGTCAGTCAGGTCAGCAGTCCATGCCTATGAGACTGTTGGCCAGCAGTAATTGTGGGTAGAAAACATGAACGAAATGTTTTGCAAGTTGGGGTAATAATTATATCAAATTTCTAGACTACTATGATGATAGAAAGAGATGGAATGTTCTACATACACAGATCAGTGAGGGACATGATCCTAAGAATAATGACTGGTCAAATAAAGTGCTTTGTTCAGGAAATCCCAGAATCTGGAATTGAAAAACATATATTTAACATTGTATCTGCAGTTATATGAGGGTCAAAGAGGCGGAAAGAAAAAAATAGAAGTTGGAGAGAAGAGGAAAGGAAAGGAGAGGAGAAGAAACAAACATATAAATTTGAAGTACTTTGACAGGAGCTGGATCAGGACACAGGCCATAGTCTTAGCAATCCTATCCAATGCCCATCTACGTATCATATCTTAAAGGATAAAGCCTAAATAAACATATCCCACCGCATATTCTTACATTTCACAGCAAGTACATTATTTAATGTTGTGGCAGCACCAGTATTGGCTTTTGTAAAGGAGAATATTGTCCTTCTCCTCAAACATATATAAAACACATGTTTTAAATAAAAATGATGGTCTACTTATATATGGGCAGTGTCAAGAAACAGCCTTATTTTTCTACCCTCTGGTCATTACTCTCTTTCGACTTAAACCAATCCTGGAGATGTTATCATTAGGAAGATAGGATGACAGATAACAGTACCTTAATTATGTGGTTTATCATTCAGCATTAACAATGGTAAAGCTGGAACAATCTCAGAACCTAATGAGAGCATGGTTTCCCTTGTAAAACAATTTATATTGTAGCTCTACAAGTTCAAATGCCATTCCACATATTTTATGAATCTGCTAAACACTAAAGTTTTTATTCTGGCCAATAGAAAACATCACTTCATTGGGAAGCAGGTGAGATCCTTTGTAGGTTTAGCCATGCAGCTATATGGTCATTGTCTTCTTTCCTCTCTTATCAGATATGGGTACAAATGCATCCTTTTTACTTGATGAGTATATATTCTAATAAACATGTATTCACTTATCACTCTCTAGTGGAAGTCTTCCAGTTTCCTTGTGGTGATCAAATAGTTCTCTTAAAGCCCTGGGACTTTTCTGTGGATACTAAAATAGATACAGCAACAAATTTCAAGGAAAGATTTTACTTCTACCAACTACCAAGAGTCTCAAACTCAGGAAATAGTTGAATATTACATCTCAAGGTATGAGTAAGACAGAGACCGCATCTTCCCTGTCTTCTACCTGTGTTTTTCCTTCCCAACCAATGGCACAGAACTGTTTACACTAGAAAAGGAAAACCAAGGCACACAGTCGAGTAAAGGACAGACACTGAATAGATGGGATTTCTGTCATTTATTGCATTCCAACACTTCATACTTTGGAAGAAAAGTTCTTGAAAGGACGTTAACTTGATAAGACATCAGTTTCATCTTTAATTAGAATTAGTTTGTCATGTAATAAACACTGTAATTATAAGAAATATAACCCTAGAAATATCTATCTATAACTGAAACCATGAATTGTGTCTCAGCAACCAAGAAGAAAAAAGATCTCTTTTATTCAAAAGTGTTCTTGTTATGGATTCTGATACTGAAATCTTTGAGGTTATCAATCAGGTAGTGTCTAGGCCAACAATAGAGGCTACCCACTTAGAATGGCAGTGTGCCCTATAAGTATATATTGATAACTTGAATAAGACTGGCCCCTATATGCTTACAGTCCCCAGTTGATGGAACTGTTCAGGAAGGATTAGGAGGTGTGGCCTAATTATTTTAATTTTAAAAGTCGGAATTGTTTTTAGCCAGACATGTGGCACAATCTTTTAATTCCAGTATTTGGGAGGCTGAAGCAGGCAAATCTCTGTTTGACTCACATTCCAGGTTCTAGTCCACGTGGCGGGGCTAGTCACAACAGCAGGAGTCTGTGGAAGCCTGTCACATTGCATCCACAATCAAGAAGCAAAGAACAATGAATCCATGCTCAACTCGATTTCCCCATTTTATACAGCTCAGGATTCTCTGTTTGGGGAATTGTCCCGTCCATAATTAAGATGGTGCTCTCCACTGCATAATCAAGGTAATTGCCCCCAAAGCTACTCATCTCCTGGATGACCCTGGAGTCTGTCAATGGGACATTTAACATTAACCACCACACTTGTCCAAAAATAATAATAGCACATACAATAAATAAACAGTGGTTATTAAATAGAGATGTTTCCCTAGCAGCAGAGATTTGACAAAATATAGAAACATTTTCATTATCTCAGGGAGCATAGAAGAATGTTGCTTTGAGCCTCCAGTGACTAGGCATCACAGAAGCTGCCAAGCATCCTAGAATATACAGGGAAGAGTTCATCAACCCCGTATTAACTGTAAGCTACTGAGAAATGTTGCTTTTCACCAGTATAGTAACCAGTGAGAAAATATTATACCACCTTCCATGTATCTAAGGATTAGCCTAAAAAGACATTCAAAGGAACTTAATAGAGGCAATGTTAGGCTTGCCTTGGTGGCCCAAATGAGAAGGAAAATTTATGGGATAATATTTTATATTCAAGACTCTATTAATAATAGTAACATAAAATTATTGATCCTTTTCTAAAATCACCAACAAATGTTTTTACTTACTTGTTTTACCATCATTGAGTGTGTGAGAGATGGGGGTGGGGTGCATCCATACCATGGAACACACATAAAGGTGTAAGGATCTTTCAAGGTTTGATTCTACCCTTTCACTGTAGGTTTAAGGGATCAAACTCAAACTGTCAGGCTTGGGTAGCAATCTCTGTTACCAACTGAGCCATCTCACTGTCCTGATCCTGACATTTTTGCTGGAGTGTTATCTGGGGAATAAGTTTAAAGGTTAGTAACTTCTTCAAAGGTTACAATATCCTTCTTCAAAGGATAGAGGTATGACTTAGAAGTCAAGTACATGATTAGCCTACAGAAGTCCATGATTCAATCCTCAATGCCATATCAACCCTGTAAAAATAGTGGTGGCAAAGGGTAGATGTAAACACATTGTAGTATTTAGGGGCACAATTTTTTTTAGCTCAGAGCCAACTGTCATAATCTTTGATATATGTAATTTAACCTACTTGAAGATAACCAAAGCTTTTCATCTTAAAGGATTAAAATTGCATGTCATATTCACCAGGAAATAGCTCTCAAAATAACATTAATGCTATCTCAAAAGCATTATTGTTTAAAGTATGCACACATATAGCCACATATGAAATAAGGAGTATATGATCAGATACAAAGTTTTGAATGTCATTTTTCCTTTGTTCTGCCCTGACATGACATTCTGCTAATTTTAGTACATGCTTTATATCAAAACTCCCTAATTCTAATCTCCCAGAAGCTCATTAATCTGCATTAATAGCCTTTCTGGGAAGCTGTAAGTTTAATCAATTCTTATTTGATAAGGGTCTCTAATGCTTCCAGTGATGGCAGACCTTCTGAGCAGAACACTCTTTCAAAATCATAAGCGTTCTGAGTCATGTCAGCTGCTGATAAAGTGAAATTCCTCTTATGCTACAGGAGCACAATCCTCAATTCTTTATCCACAGGAAAGGTTAATAAAATAGAAGGTCCTCGAAATGTTATCAAACTACTGAAAAGAGATAACATTAAAACCAGGTTTTTTTATAATCTGGATACTTTTGTATTCAGATAGTGCCAGCTATTCCTCAGTAACCTATGTAGAAGTTGCCATTTGCTAAAGGTTTAAATTGTCTATTTACCATAATGAAGGTGATAATTGTGACTAACAGTCTCTCTTCAGTAAAGGCCTTCTCTGAGCTGTATTCCAATTCATTATTACCTATTATTTCAATTTTCTCACTTTTTGCATAACTGTATCAGTTATTTTATTTCATCCTCAAAATAACTCTATAAAGAAGAGACTGGAAGCGATGTTTTCACCAATGTGGAAATGATCCCAGTGACCTTAAGCAGCATAATTGATATCAAGTATCTTGCTCTCCTAACATACTATCCTTGGTAAGAACCACAGTAATCTAAAAAGATAGATAAGATACTGAAAAAGTTAAACACATGCACACGGGTAAGCCCTAAAGGAATTACCTCATGGCTATCTAATAAATAAGCTAATATTAAGTATTTTTATTGATTTTATTGAGATATATATTTTCTCTGCTCCCCTTCCTTCCTTTCCCCTCCCCTTCAACCCTCTTCCATGGTCCCCATGCTTCCAGTTTACTCAGGCGATCTCATCTTTTTCTACTTTCCATATAGATTAGATGCATGTATGTCCCTCTTAGGGTCCTCTTTGTTGTCTAGGTTCTCTGGGATTGTGTATTGTAGGCTTTTTTTGCTTTAATTTTAAAAACCACTTATGAGTGCGTACATATGAAAATTGGCCTGGATTACCTCACTCAATATTATGTTTTCTAGATTCATCCATTTGACTGCAAATTTCAAGATGTCATTATTTTTTTCAGCTGTGTAGTACTCCATTGTGTAACCATCACATTTTCCTTATCCATTCTTCAGTCAAGGTGCATTTAGGTTGTTTCCAGGTTCTGGCTATGACAAGCAATGCTGCTATAAACACAGTTGACCACATGTCCTTGTGGTATGATTGAGCATCCTTTGGGTATATACCCAAAAGTGGTATTGCTGCGTCTTGAGGAAGGTTGTTTCCTAATTTTCTGAGAAATCGCCATACTGGTAGCCAAAGGGTCTGTATCAGTTTTCACTCCTACCAGCAATGCAGAAGTGTTCCTTTCTCCTCACAGCCTTTCCAGCATAAGTTGTCATCATAGTTTTTTATCTTGGCCATTCTTACAGGTGTAAGATGGAATCTCAGAGTTGTTTTGATTTGCATTTCTCTGATGACTAAGGATGTTGAGCATTTCCTTAAGTGTCTTTCATCCATTTTAGATTCCTCTGTTGAGAGTTCTCTGTTTAGGTCTGTACTCAATTTTATTGGGTTATTCGTTCTTTTGATGAATTCTTGAATTCTTTGTATATTTTGGAGATCAGACCTCTGTCTATATGGGGTTGGTGAAGAACTTTTCCCATTCTGTAGGCTACCATTTTGTCTTGTTGACCATGTCCTTTGCTTTACAGAAGCTTTTCAGTTTCAGGAGGTCCAATTTATTAATTGTTTCTCTCAGTGTCTGTACTATTGGGGTTAAATTCAGGAAGTGGTCTCCTGTGCCAATGCGTTCAAGAAAGCATATTTAACAAATGGTGCTGGCATAACTGGATATCAACTTGTAGAAGAATGAAAATAGATCCATATCTATCACCATGCATAAAACTCAAGTCCAAATGCATCAAAGGCCTCAACATAAAGCCAGCCACACTGAACCTCCATAGAAGAGAAAGTGGGAAGTACACTTAATTGACTGTTCTTTATATCAAACATTGATGCTACAGGTCTGCCATCAAAACAGCATCCTTGCTATTTACAAAGTTTAATTATTTTATTTTAATTCTTATTCTGTTTGTGCTGTGTGTGTTCCTTTTTAATGCTCAGGGGCTTGATGTGAACAAGATACATTTATAATTACTACATCATGAGCAGTTGAGGATAAAGCTCACTCTTGCCTCTGTGTCTCCAGCACTCTGTCTTCTGCCTAGAGAGAGGAAAAGAAATCTCTACCTTCAGCCATCACTAAACTCATAATTGAGGCTTGTACAATATAAAACATATCAACAAGCGTAACCAGCAATATAATTCCATAACAAAATTCTTACATGAGAAAGAATTAAAGACCTCAAAGAAACAGATCAAATTGCATTTTTGATGCAGTGCTCAGTGCAGAAGAGTACAGTAGTGGAGAATTTTGATAGAACAGAAACTGTTTTATCTAGTCTCAGTAATCTGGTGGGATTTGGGTAGGCCTGTGTATTCATTTCCCATTCAATGTCCTTGCATTATCAGAGATTATAGTATGGGAAGAGCACTGATTACATGAGGGTCTTATAAACTGGAGGGTGGAAGGTTACAGAGTGACCTTCCTATTTCTCAAATCCATACAACTTAAAATATTCTAGGTTGATAATTGCTGTTGATAATTATATATATATGTGTGTGTGTGTATATGTTCATACATGTATATATATATACATATATATATTTCTACATTTCAATGTCCCAGCCATCTGTTTGAGTCAGTAACTCAGCAGGCCTCCATTGTCATACCCATCATATGGACCCTGTCCCCCATACACTTGTGCCTAGAAATCATGGGATTACTTATCTGGCAATCCACAACTCTAAACATTCTACTCCTCCAACTGCCACGTGTATTTGGCTTTCCACTTATCATTCCTTTCCCTGCTCATCTTCCTGCAGAATTACAGGCCAAATGCCACTTTCCTATGAAGGTATTCTGTGACTCTGACTTCAGGTCAGATCAGAAGTGTAAATATCTCCTTTCCCAGACATGAACGCGTTTCATTGCCCTCAATTGCTGTGATGCCAATTCTGTGTTTTACACGGCTACTCTTAGAGTAGATTGTAACACTGAAGTGTTTGAGTCCAGGAATAAAAATGTTCTGGATTGATATTGTTTAAATGGGTGATTGCAAAGACACTTCAGTATCCCGTGCTCAACTGGAAATTTTAATCCCCAGCGATGTCCTTCAGTAAGACATAAATTAGGACATTAGTTCCAGAATGTCACACAAGAATGTTCCAATGTTAGATGGAACCATTTTTCAATATCAAGCGGCTTCCAAGTTTCCAAGAAGTCTTCTTGCATTACACAGGTTCAACATGAATTTGGGCATGGCAGGAAAGAGGGAAATAGAACAGGGTGCCAAACAGCCCAGAGGGATGAGACCCACAACGCCACTCAGGAACTAGGATTAACAGTTTGGCTTTTTAGAAATTAGAGCTATTGGAGTCTAGATAAAATAGATTTTCATTTTCATCTCTTACTGTAACATTTAAGCAGTTCTATCCTGCTATAAACTGAAGATTTGGGTTCCGAGAGCATAAACAATGCCAAACTCTGAAACGTCTCCTTCTTTTTTTGCTGCTGACAAAAAGGAAAGGATGGCTGGAATGGGTTTAGTCATACTGAGAACTAACAATACAGTGGCATTTGATCGTGCTCTGTCCTGGGTTAAAATACTTTCCCAAACAGGACCTTTTCTGGCGGTCTCTCACACTTAATCATTCTCCTTATTTAGAAGTATGCATTTGTCATATTGCTGATGTTCAACCAGAATGGTTTCCTCTGGCGATTTTGTTCTATTGGTGTTTTATTTCCTGGCACCATTTTAAATAGTTCTAAATAATATCTGAGTTTCCCGATGGTAGTTGGGTGAACATTTGTGTGCTCTTGTCCTCTTAACAGACCATGTGTGCTTGATGTGCTTTATTTCCCCTCACAAGATTGCTCCTGGTTTTTCAACTATTTCTGTGGCTCTTCACCAAGCCCTTATCCTCAAGGATTATTTCTAAATTTGCAGGGATGAAACCCCCCCCCAATAACCCAAATTAACAAATCCTATGCAGCAGGTCTCAGAGTCCTTTAACATCTATTAAAACATCTAATCTTTGCAACAGCTCTATGAGACCCCGCCTAGTATTTCAGCAATTTTACTGATGAGCAAATTGGAAAATGGAAAGATTAAGTAATTTTCCTAAATGCATTCTTGTAAATGGAGGAGCGAGTCTTGGAGCACACGTCTCCCAGCTGTGAAACTCCCCTCTTCGCCATTGATACCACAGTGACAAATGGCTACAGGTATAAATTAGAAACTGTTATCTCCCCTTTTTATGGCATTAACATAATTATAGAAAAGCAAAATTTAAAGCAGGGTCTAGAGGGATTATGTTTCATGCACTCTGACAATACAATTCAGAATATAGTCTCTCTTTTGCTATTGAATCCCAAACCCAAATATTAATTCATCAGTCCGTTACTCTCTTGTTATTTCATGGAATTTTGGAAATATTTTTGACTCCAGGATTTGTTTTTCATAACCCAAGTATTTTCAGGGATGGTTAGGAATTAAGCCTTATCAACCATCCATCACCTACCAGCACAAACACTCGAAAGTTAGGCGACAGCACTAATTGGGCTTTGATTTATGTGTTGCTTGGATTTTTCTTTATTTTTTCCTTGCTTATCATGTATCAGTCTATATTTATTTATTTTATTTATTTTTTAATATATTACTCTGAACAATGTCTCATCAACATGGCTACCTAAATATAACCTGAACAAGAATGGCACCAATAGACATGCTCATGAGACATCAACCATAGACTAAAACACTACAGAAAACTAAAGAATGCTGAGAGCAAGGAGGGGGAATAGTCTTCCCCAGGAGAAAGCACACCAATTGGTCAGCCCTGAGAGCATATACATACAAATAACATTACATAGACTAAGCAAATTATAATAATATATTAAGGAATACATACTCTTACAACTATATATATATAGATATATGCTTACAATTTTCTATATATGCACATATATTTTCTTATAAGCCTGGCAACCCGTTTTGGATCCCTGGAATATAAATAAAGATGGTAGAAGAGGACAACTCCACAAAGTTGTCCTTTGACTTCCGCATGTACTGTACACATCATGCATACACAATAATATTTTTAATTAGTTGTCTATTCATTCATTTATCTACATAATTTTTATTATACTTATTGCAAGCATTGAAATGTATGGTTGCTGGACGGTAGTGATGCATGCCTTTATTGCAGTACTAGGGAGGCAGAGAAAGGAGAATCTCTGAATTCCAGCCTGCTTCACAGAGTGAGATCCAGGACAGCCAGGGATACACTGAGAAACCCTGTCCCCCCGCAAAAAAACTAATAATAATAGTAAGTGTGGTAAATTTAAGGGCAATGGGAAACAAAGTCAAAATAAATCCAATATGTTTTTTTACCCAGGATGGAAGTAATAAAACTGAAACATATATAAATATAAATAAACATAAAATACATAACTCTGATAGAATCGCTATAGATAAGTTATATTTCCATGAAAATGGCTGTAGGAAGAGGCCACTTGTTCAGCCCCGCTGCCCAGAACCAAAATAACCACACAGAAACTGTATTAATTAAATCACTGTTTGGCCCATTAGCTCTAATTTCTTATTGGCTAACTCTTACATCTTAATTTAACCCATCTCCATTAATCTGTGCATCACCACAATGTCCTGGACTAACAGCAAAATTTCAACATGTCTATCTCCGGCGACGGTGGCTCCATGGCATCTCCCTGACTCTGCCTTCTTTCTCCCAGTATTCAGTCCAGCTTTCCCCATCTACCTAAGTTCTGCTCTCTCAACAGGCCAAGGCAGTTTTTTTTTATTCATTAGTGGTAATCACAGCACACAGAGGGGACTCCCACATCAAATGGCAAATGAAAATATATTATTTTTATCTTAAACTAAGTCTCAGTAAACATATATATGTTTAATAATGAGAGTAATACAAAATACAAAGACACTATAATAAATTGTGTGTTACAAAGTTAATAATAAAAATTCTCATGAATAAAATGACTGATCCAAAGTACTGTTAAGAATATATGTCAAAAAAAAACCTGTATAAAATAAAAACATTCTTAGTTTTAAAATTCCATTGGTGTCAGGAGCCACCTTTTTGGGGTGACTTCTACCACCATCCTAGCCATTCCAAGGTAGGAGAGCGAGGATTGGAAATGCTAGGTAGGAGGAACAGAGATAAGAAAGAAACACAGAGACATAGGATAGTACTGGGAGGACAACTCAGCAAATACTGAGTACTGAATTTGCCCGTGTTTATTTTGCACATGCTTTTATACCCAATACAAAAGGGGGAAGAAGGCAAAAGACTGCTTTAACATAATACAAAGGACAACCAGAATAGTTACTTGCTTCAATACTTGAGACATCAAGCCATTAATTCCTGATAAAAGTATTTGATATTTGAGGCAGTGAACCCACTCTAGACCAAGTTTCCTGCAGGCAGCCACTCCCTAAGTCAAACCTCCTATTTTAAAAGAAAGAGCATAAGTATTGCTTGAATTCTCTGACCTTTGGTCAAGGTGGAGCAGATCTACCTACGGGCCATCTTAATGTCCAAAACACCAAGTAACCACACCCTAGGTAAGGATATCTTGTTTTGTAGCCACATCTGTAGTCAACAACTTTGAAAGAGAAAAAATAAGCTTAAACTCTCTGATCTTCAGAACAGGTGGAACAGGCTCACACTTTTGGGTCTGCACACACTGGGCACAATTTTGTTGCTACTTTGGCTTGTATAATGAATTTGAACCTGTCATCAGCAAACCTACCTTCCACTGGGCATCAAGGACACATTCCATCACTGCCATCATCATCAACAGCAGCAGCAGCAGCATGGAAAGAATTGCCTTACTCATCTCATAGTGAAAAATTCTCTTTCGTGTAAAATTTCTCTCTGGATTCTAATCTTCCAATAATTTCTCCAGCCACAGTCCACAAACATGAAACAAAATTTTAAAAGTTTGCCTATTAAAATGTGGAAGAGCCCTTGTCATCACTGTTGCCAGCTTTGCCTGCATGGGATGTTGTGTGCCATAGGGCTCAGAGTTTTGGTCGACCACTGGTCCATCTGAAGTCGTAGCTGTCTAAACCCTACTTCCTCTTGTACCTGTTACTTTTTTGTTGCTAGAAGAAAACACCCTAACGATGGCAACTTTCAGAAGAAAATGTTAACTTGGGCTTATGGTTGCCAAGGGATAAGTGTCCATCACGGCAGAGAAGCGTGGCAACAAAGAGCAGATAAGGCAGCACAAAACAAGTTACAGAAAGGTCACATCCTTTACTGAAAGCATGAAGCAGACAATGAACTACAGTAGGTGAGACACTTAGCTCTCAAACCTGTCCGCAGTGATGTACTTCAGCCAGCAAGACTGTCTTACCTAAACTTTCCCCAAACAAACCACTAACCGGGGACCAAATGCCCAAAACTACAAGGACATTTGCATGCAAACCCCTCTACCTCTCCTCGATCCCACTGTAGGTGTCTTCTGCCTGATTTCCAATGCTTGCCTATGCTTGGCTTTAGCTGATGGCTGTATCCAAGTAGCACATTTGGTAGCATCAGGTCCATTTCAGGATTGCCCCCAGAAAACCCCTGCTGTCCCTGAATCCCATCCACACGTGTCAACAGGGTTCAATCTCATGCCCTACAAAGCATAATGAAGTCTTCTTAAAATGACTAAAATAACTTTGCTCCCGCAATGCATCCTCAACTCACAAGCCTTGTTCCAGTTTGTTAGTGTCTTCTAAAACATCTGATGAGGGAAAATCCACTAACTTTAACTTTTAAACCTTGTTACACTGTTAATTCATATTGTTTTTATGTAAGACAGGTTCAGTTCCTAGACAAAGGTTTGTGTTTAATACAGAATAGATTGTTTTACCCCTTCTCTGTGAATGATAGAGTAACCTTTATTTTCTCCTTTGTTATATTTATATTGTGGCATGTAACTTTAAAAAAAAGCGAGTAAGAGAGATATACTGAGACAGCACTATCTTTACTGCCTCCCTGAACTTGCCCTTTCCCTCATCCTCAGTTTCAAATAGAAACAGCAGAAAGCTGTGTGCTGGCACACTGATCACAGTCAGGGATGGAATGAGCTCAGCTGTGGATGGAGAAACTTGGTTGTTTTTCTTTGATTCATCCGATAGCATCACACTGGGTCAGTCTCTTGTTTATGCTTTCTTTATTGTTTCTGGTCTTAGAACAATAAACATCCCTAAGTGGTTTCAATTACCACAGCAAAACTGTGCAAACGAACTTTGGCTTTGTTTCATATTAAATAGAGGGTTTTTATGATTTTATAAATGGTGATGATGTTTAGGACTCTTGCCAAACCTGTTCTATAAACAATGAAGAGCCACATTTACCAGCCCTAGGTCTTTAATCACCCAACTATCCTCCCCTTGATATGGATAAAATATTTTTAACCTTGTTTCATAGAGATAAATGAAAATGATCACCAACAATTATCTGTGGATTCACCAACAATTTTCATAAACAAGAAAGAGGAACATTTGGCTGGTCCTGTATCCATGTACCGATGCCTTATTGTTTTTATTTTTTTGTAAATTGCAGGAAAATATTGCTTTGGTGTCATTCAGTTTTAACAAATTTAGCACACAATCTTATCAGAGAGGATAAACTATAGTATGCTATGGTGACAGACACCCCTACTCCAGATCTTACAGCTTTCTCAGAATAAACATCTATATATAACAGTACACTCAGGATAAGCATATGGGCAGTGGGAGTCTACTCTAGAGACTGTTACATCAGCAACTGAGCCCTCCAGAACTAAAAACTAAGGTCTCTATCCAGGAGAGATTCTAGAAACTCAACCTTCCTTTTGGCTTAAGGGAGTACCATGGTAAGACACTGATTTATTTATAAAACTTAGAGACTTGATATTATAGGATATATCTATCCAGAAGTCATCAGTCTTTCAAGAAAGCATCAGTCGTCAGAGGCTCAAATAACAAAACATGCAGGTAGATTAAAGAACACACATTCCTACAGCATTGGAGTCTGTACATACGACTATAGTGTTAACAATTTTCATTTCTTCAGAGGCTTTAGTTTCTCTCTTTTTGGCTTAGAAAGGGCCACATTTCATTGTGGCTTCATCAGTGTTTCATTTCTGTGCGCATGAGTACCTACTGTCTCTTCCTCTTAAAAGGAAATCAGCCATACTGGATTAGAGTTAACGTTCTGACCTCATGTTATCTCTTTGCTGGCAATACAGCAAAATGTAGCGACATTCCAAAGTACTGTAGGTTAGGACCTCAAGTTATAAATTTTGTGAGGAACACAGTCCATCCCATAGCAGTGAACGAACCATTGCAACCATGGCAGGGTGTTCTGACAGTTCGGATTTACAAGGTGAAATACTTTGTAAGCAAAAATTTAGTTGACCAGTGTTGTGAAGCTTCCATGTGGACTTAAAAAGTCTAGAGTATGGGGAAAATGTCTTAACCACATTTACTTAAAAACATCGAATATGACATTTAAAACATTACCTATATATTTGAACTAGTTGCCATAAGTTTTTATAGATTATACTCTCTCAGTTATCATTAGCTATTTTCAAAAAAGAAATCACAATTAAAGGATACTAAGAAAAGAATGTCTGTATTTGCTTTTAGAGGGCCATTGTGTATCTATTTGACTTCTTGTTTAACAGCTATATTCAGAAGGATCAGGAAAATCTATAATTACATGTTTATATGTGCTAAATATTGCTAAAATGTGCTTCTGTAGACAAAACCTATGTTGGACTCATTTAATATTTTTCTCTCAGTTAACCTTGTCAAATTATGTTCATGATAATTGTAATAAGACTGACTTTTCACTTTTAACAAAGTATAATATTTGAAAGTGAGTTGCAAATAAGCAATCATATAAAAGTATAATGAATGTCAACTTTAGAAGGCAAAGATCCCTAAGACACAAACACAGGATTTTATGAGGGATTGGCAAGGATGTCTCACCATCAACAGAAAAAGGCTGCTATTTTTATAAGATTTTCTTACTCTCTGCTACAGATATATTAACAACTTCAATAACTCAATTCAGATTTCTTTCACTGGATCCTTTATTAAATCATAGACCTATACTTCAAATGATACAAATCTAGTAGACTCAGACACAGGGGGCTGCTAATCAATTCAAAGTACATTGCAGATGCTCCAGAACTATGCTGCTCTCAAACATGCAAATGTTTTCAAGGGTACAAATGTTTCCAATGACAAAACTGTGTCACTGGAAAGGGCATTAAATGCTATTTATGAGATGACAAATGAAGCAAAACTAGTCTAGTAAAATACAAGATTATAGACAGTTTAGTTTATAAACCTAAGACTGTCCAGAAGTATACCTATGAAATTTGGGCATAGAAAGATGATTCTGGGGTAAGAATGGGTATATAGACATAAAAAATACAATAGAGAGTCCAAAAATCTATGGAGAACTATAAATATGATTAGCTGCCTTCAGTAGTATCTCTGTCCCCCTCTCCCTTCCACCCCCTCTCCTCCTCCTCTATCCTGTTCCCTTATTCCCATCTTTTCTCAAAACATTTGAAACAGAATAAAATCTACCAATCTGTTCCTTTAAGACTGAGTTCTCTTCTCATGGTTATAAGTCACGACCCATTTCAATGACTGTTTACTCAGAGTTACCAAAGAAACGAAATCAATAGGATATGCTTATGTAAATAGAACAAGACTTCTTTTTGAAGGTTTTTTTTATTGATTTTTATTGAGCTCTACATTTTTCTCTGCTCCCCTTCCTGCCTGCCTCTCTCCTCCCTTCAACCCTCTCTCAAGGTCCCCATGCTCCCAATTTACTCAGAAGATCTTGTCTTTTTCTACTGCTATTGTAGATTAGATCTATGTATATCTCTCTTAGGGTCCTCATTGTTGTCTAGGTTCTCTGGGATTGTGATTTGTGACCTGGTTTTCTTTGCTTTGTGTTTAAAAACCACTTATGAGTGAGTACATGTGAAAATTGTCTTTCTGGGTCTGGGTTACCTCACTCAAAATGATGTTTTCTAGATCCATCCATTTGCCTGAAATATTAAAGATGTCATTCTTTTTTTCTGCTGTGTAGTACTCCATTGTGTAAATGTACCACATTTTCCTTATTCATTCTTCAGTTGAGGGGCATTTAGGTTGTTTCCAGGTTCTGACTATGACAAACAATGCTTCTATGAACACAATTGAGTATCCTTTGCAAATATAACCAAAAGTGGTATTATTGGCTCTTGAGGGAGGTTGTTTGCTAATTTTCTGAGAAATCGCCACACTGACATCCAAAGGGGTTGTACCAGCTTGCATTCCCACCAGCAATGCGGGAGTCTTCCCTTTACCCACAACCTCTCCAGCATAAGTTGTCAGTATTTTTGATCTTGGCCATTCTTACAGGTGTAAGATGGAATCTCAGAGTTGTTTTGATTTGCATTTCTCTGATAACTAAGGATGTCTTTCAGCCATTTTAGATTCCTCTGTTGAAAGTTCTCTGTTTTGGTCTGTACACCATTTTTATTTTGGATTATTTGTTCTTTTGATGACCAATTTCTTGAATTCTTTGTAAATTTGAAGATCAGACCTCTGTGAAGGTCTTTTTCCATTCTGTAGGCTGTTGTTCTATCTTATTCACCGTGTCCTTTGCTTTACAGAAGTTTTTTGTTTCAGGAGGTCCCATTTCTTGTTTCTCTCAGTGTCTGTGCTACTGGGGTTATATTTAAGAAGTGATCTCCTGTGCCAATGCCTTCAAGTGTACTTCCCACTTTCTCTTCTATAAGGTTCATTGTGGCTGGCTTTATGTTGAGGTCAAGTCCAAATGGATCAGAAAAAGACTTCTAAGTAAATGCCTGATGCAGTTTGAGACTGAAAGTTCTATTATCTGTCATCTACAACTTGGAAATTCAAACAAAATAGCAATTCAAATTTGGAAAAGAAAAATCATGTTTCGGCTTTAAAACACTCACATGCAACTTTCACCCAATGTAACAAGGGAATAGTGCTCTAGATTGATTTTATAAGGTTAGAAGTTAACTATTGTAAAACTTCAGCAACTACACGAGGTAGATGCATTATAGGTTGAAAACTTCCCCCCACTCCTGCTGATCCTTTATATTTCCTTCAATCCTTGCTAATATTTTCTTCTTACTCAAATCTATTTCTAGTATACATTTGCATCCATTTATCACTCAGTCAGATCACAACACAAACTGATACTTTAAATACTATAACTAAGTCATTGTGTTTTAATATTTAGTCAGGCCCATGCCCCCGTGTTATTCTTTGCAAACTAGCTTCGCCTTTTTTCATTCTAGGCAAGCTCTTTTGAACTTGTCAGCTGAGGCAGTAAGCAGTGAGAACGGGACCTGCTTTGGAGCAGATTCCAAGAATTAGTACATAAGACATCGTTCACTCCACCACATCAAGTCAATTTAAAAAACTGTTGGTGCTGGCAATGCAGATCAATGACGAGAATTGGCCTAATGTATATGAAACCCTTGGTTCTATCCTTTGCATGGAAAAGTTAAAACCTTGAGAGTAAAAGTAAAATATTAAGAAAATCAAGCTTAAACTAACCACCCGAGCCTCGTTTCTAAAGTATCCCCATATTCTCCAGATGAGTGAATATCCTTAAGATAGGAATGAGAGTCCTAAGTACAGCTAAGAAGAAAAATGCTCAGGAACAAAAAAAGAAACTAGAAGGATTGGTGACAGAAAGCAGTACGTGTCTGCAAGCTGCTTTTCTCCCCAAGTGTCATCTGTTCGCATTGGATAAACTCACTCCTTTGACCAATAAGCCAGGCAGAATGAGAATCAGCAGGCATGCTAAACCAGACATGTAGTAGTGAGCAGAGGAGAAATGGATGGCATGGACAAGACTGCTGTAGGACAGTGGTCTTTTATCCTGTCACCTGTATTATTTTTAATCAACCACTGATTCGCCAGTAGCCAGGCAGGAAGTATAGGTGGGGCAACCAGGCAGGAAGTAGAGGCAGAGTGGTGAGAACAGGAGAATTCCAGGAAGAGGAAGGACGCAGTCTGCAGCCATCACCCAGACAGAGAGGAAGCCAGATGAGAATGCCTCGCTGATGAAAGGTACCAAGCCACGTGGCTAACACAGACAAGAATAATGGGCTAATATAAGATGTAAGAAAGAGCTAATAAGAAGCCTGAGCTAATAGGCCAATCAGTTTATGATTCATGTAGACCTCTGTGCGTTTCCTTGGGACTGAATGACTGTGGAACCAGGCAGGACAGAAACCTCAGTCAACACAAGATTTTGATGAGAGGTGTCTATCTGATGGCATATGTAAGTCAATTCTATGAACAAATAGCAGCAATAAAATTCATTACTTAGCTAAACATTGCTTGGATTTTGTTTCTTTTTACAAGAAACTCCTGAGAGAAACTTCTGGGTACCTATTGTGTGGGATAGCTCAGCAAAACCTAAACTAAAGAACAAGCAAATCTTGTTATAACTAAGAGGGAAAGTTCACACCAAGGGATGCTGAGTCTCCATTTGAATCAGAACTTGTCTCAAGCCAATGGCATTCTCAGAACCAGGAATGAGAAAGGAAGCCTGTCACTATTTCTCAGCCATGTTGCTTTGCCATGTAAGCTAAATGATGGCATGGAAGGAAAGAAAAAGTAAGCCAGCACACTAATAGGATGTGTGCAAATCATAACTAAGGAAGGCTTCCATTGCTCTGAACAAAGCCTATAGCCTTACAGGAGCTACAACAGACAAATTCTGTAATCTTGGTGATTCTACCTAAGGATTAAATGGTTATGAATTTGTATTAGTAGGAGCATTGCATATGACTTCAAAATTCATGCTGATGTTTTATAACTTTACTATTATTACCTAGGATTATATTAAATAGAAATTGTATGGATAATTCAGAGAAAAACATTTCAGCACCATTCACAGAATATTTTTTCTGTTTTTAGAACAAGGAGGCCTCACAGTTTCATTTTGAACTGGGCCTTACAAATTACATCAAGGCCCTGCACACCTACCAACTGGTTGGTGTGAACAGGAGATAATTGGTTTGGAATTAGGTTGCACTTCAATCAGTACCTTAGAGGGATTCAATTACATTCTTAATGTCCTTTCTTGAAGACAACTTAGTTTGAAATGTCTGCTTCAACATACAAGTCTCAAAGCTTTCTTTGTTCTGCCAGATCTTAAAACTCTAGATGGTTTAGCCTTTCTCCACCTACGAGCTCAGGTGCTGTATTCCTCATGTTACCTGGATGCCATGACCTCCAGCTCCAGGTTACCAAGCTGTAAATTACCCTTTCTTGGGTTAAAAATGAGAAGCTGGTACGTACAGAGTACTGCACCCTCTCTAAACGCCTTTGAATAAACCTTTTGTGGCCTTAATTGCAGATAATGATGTGTTAAAAGTGGCTCCAACAGATTTTCCCTGTGAAAATATGATATCCCCGTCCTTTTACCAGGAGTGTTAAAATCAAATTGTCTTGATAGAAATTGTAACTCCTGAGGCAAGTGTAAGCTCACTGAGTCATGGTGGGGCTCTTTCTAAATGCTGGGACTAGCCAAGAAGATCTATGGGCTCACTTCTCAGGGGAAAACTTGTTGATTTATATTTTAAACTAGGAGAAGTCCTGAGGGATCCCAGTAAAAACTCAAAGTTACATCAAGGACCACCAGAAAGGAAGTATGAGGGATATCAGCATTTTTTACTTTGCTCCTACACCTCCGCTCCAGCTATACCAGTCCTGTGAAGTAAATTGGGTTTGCACACAAGTGCTTTCTTGAAGAAACCATTGCAAAACTTGAAGAAAAAGAAGACAGCAAATAACAAGCCTTTCCCATCACCTTACCTGCTCATTATAAGACAAAAGAGAGAGAGAGAACTGGAGTTTCCCGTTTCTTCTTTTCACAATGATTTTTATGAGATCACCACTGGTAGACCTATAAAAAATTAAACATTTTATGCTCCTCTAATACTAAATGGAAACACTTAACATATCCTCTAAATTAGAACCCCTGGAGAATCTTTTCTTTTTTTTCTTTTGTATGATCTTGGGAATGGAGAGAAGGCTCAATGGTTAAGAACTTTTAGAGGACTTGAGCTCAGATTCAAGCACCCACAATGAGCAACTCACAACTGCCTGTAACTCAAGCTCCAGGGGGATCTAACAGCCTTTTCTGGTCTCCATGGGCACCACACAGATATAGTGTGTGGGCACATGCGATAAACACATATCCATAAAAATAAATCACTTTTCAAACTGTATTTTATGAGGTCCAAGTATAACAGTGGTTACCAAAGACTGGAAGGGTTATGGAGATACTGCCAAGATCACAAGATGTCATTAGGGAAGAATTAGAGTTTTGGTATTCTATTGCACAGGAGGATGAAAGTAGGTCAGAGGGTATTCCACATTTCAAAGTATCTAAAAGAAATATTTTTTTAAAATTGCACAGTAGAGAAATGATAAATGCTTTGAGGTGATGGATAGGTAATTTTCTTGATTTTCCATACATGTACTTATATAAATGATTTTACCTATAAAATAAATTTTACATACTTGTTAGCATGAGGGTCTGGCTTGTTGGGGTTTATGTCCTGCCCAGTTCCCTAGCCATTTAGTCCTAGAGAAAAATCACACAGAGAGTCTGTCTTAGGTTATAAACTGATTAGCCCATTAGCTCAGGCTTCATATTAGCTCTTATAAGTTATATTAACCCATTATCCCTATCTATGTTAGCCACATGGCTCAGTACCTTTTTCAGCGGGGCAGGTCACATCCTGCTTCTTCAGTGGTCTGTGCAGGAATGCTGTGAGAGCTTCCTGCTTCCCAGAATTCTCCTACTCTCCTTGCACCGCCTCTACTTCCTGTCTGGTTGCCCCACCCATACATCCTGGCTAATGGCCAATCAGTGTTTATTTAAATCATGATTGACAGAATACGGACAATTCTCCCACACCACATACTTTTATATAGATTTTAGCCACTTATAATGGGAACACTTTATTGACTTTAAATGTTCTTCTATAATAACATTTGAACGGATAAGTGATGTCTATCATTATGAAGTATTGACTCCCTGTAGCCAGGGTTCCTCTTGCACTGGAGAGTATAGAGCTCCACATTTTCAAATATCTTGTTAGCTTTCATTCTTTAGGTTCTGAGACAGAGAACTATCAGCTCAAAAGCTTAGGACGTGTTAATCTTTTTATTATATAGTGTATTTGCCTAGATAAATTGTGCTACTATTCAAATTTTTCTGTGTTTATCCCATTAGAAAGATTATCAATCTTACCACTGTAGTTCACTGTTCCTTTTTCATAAAGAGTAATTATTCTTCTCCCACTAACCAGAAACCATTGGGCTTAGCTATACTGTTTGACTTAGCCAATGATACACAGTAAAGCAACAATTATGCCACTTCCCACTCAAAATTTTGAGAACGGTCGTGGTTTTTCCATGGCCCTTTTGCCCATTTTTGTTCTCCTTTATTATAGCTGTATGTCCAGTTAGAGCTGTTGCATCACCTTGAATTCAAGAAGACAAAGAATCCTTGCAGCAGAGCTGAGGAGTCAAGTGGCCACCTGCCTTCTGCAGTGATATCTAGCCAGAGCACATGGTCTTGGCCACAGGAAAAGGGTACAGAACAAAACCCAGCACAAAACAACACATGTTTGGTAAGATATGCTGAAGAAGCAGAGGCAAGGGAATCATGAGTTCATGGGGAGGCTGATCTTCATCTTATGGGTCTGGAGAAGTGACTGAGCAGTTAAGAACTAATATTGCTGTTTCAAGGAACCAGAGTTTGGGTTCTAGGACATGAAGGAGCTTAAAACTACCTGTACCTCCAGCACCAGGAAGAGTCAAGGCTTAGGGCCTCTGAACACACCTGCATTCATGTGCACATACCCACACAGATCTGCACACATATAACTAAAGGCAAAATAAATCTTTAAAAATGCATAAACATAAACAGAAATACAGATACATACTGTCATAGGTAGGGTTTCTCTGGATGTGAAGAGACACCATGACTACAGCAACTCTTATAAAGAAAAAATATTTAATTGGGGTGGATTACACTTTCAGAGGTTTAGTCCACTGTCCTCAAGGTGCATCATGGTGGAGGCAGTTAAACAGGACGGTGCTGGAGAAGTATCAAGTGTCCTACATCCTGACTGGCAGGCAACCGGAAGTGTTCTGAGATACTGGGCATGGCTTAAGCACATATGATTTTTGACAACGAAGCAAAATATTTAAAATAAAAAAGAAAGCATATTCAACAAATGTTGTTGTCATTACTGAATATCAATATGTAGAAAAATGAAAATAGATCCATATCTATCACCATGGACAAAACTCAAGTCCAAATGGATCAAAGACCTCAACATAAAGCCAACCACACTGAACCTCATAGAAGAGAAAGTGGGAAGTGCACTTGAATGCATTGGCACAGGAGACCACTTCCTAAATATAACCCCAGTAGCACAGACACTAAAAGAAACAATTAATAAATGCAACCTCCTGAAACTGAGGGTCTTCTGTAAAGCAAAGGACATGGTCAACAAGGCCAAACAACAGCCTACAGAATAGGAAAAGATCTTCACCAAACCCACATCAGGAAAATGGCTGATCTCCAAAATATATAAAAAACTCAAGAAATTGGTCATCAAAAGAACAACTAATCCAATTTTAAAAATGGGGTACAGACCTAAACAGTGAACTCTCAACAGATGAATCTAAATAGCTAAATGTCACATAAAGAAATACTCAACATCCTTGGGAATCAGATAAATGGAAATCAAAACAGCTCTGAGATACCATCTTACACCAGTAAGAGTGTCCAAGATCAAAAACACTAATGACAACTTATGTAGGAGAGGATGTGGGGTAAAGGGAACACTCTTCTGGTACTGGTGTGAGTACAAACTGATACAACCCCTTTGAATATGGCAATTTCTCAGAAAATTAGGAAACAACATTCCTCAAGACCCAGCAATACCACTTTTGGGTATATACCCAAAGCATGCTCAATCGTACCACAAGGACATTTGTTCAACAATATTCATAGCAGCATTATTTGTCATAGCCAGAACCTGGAAACAACCTAAATGCCCCTCGACCAAAGAATGGATAAGGAAAACATGCTACATTTACACAATGGAGTACTACACAGCAGAAAAAATAATGACATCTTGAAATTTGCAGGCAAATGGATGAATCTAGAAAACATCATATTGGGTGAGGTAACCCAGACCCAGAAAGACAAATATCATATGTACTCACTCATAAGTGGCTTTTAGACATAAAATAAAGAAAACCAACCTACAGTTCACAATCCTAGAGAACCTAGATAACAAAGAAGACCCTAAGAGAGACATACATGGATCTAATCTGCATGGAAAGTAGCAAAAGACAAGATCTCCTGAGTAAACTGGGAGCATGGGGACCATGGGAGAGGGTAGAAGGGGGGTAGAAGGGAAAGGAAACAAATAAACATATATAGCTCAATAAAAACAATTTAAAATTAATTAAAAAACAAATTGGAAATTTAGGTGGATGTGATTTTTGCCCTGAGGTCACTGCTCCTTTTCTTTCATTTCTTATTCTGTTTATTTTCTCAAACACAGGATTTAGCTCCATTCTACTTCCTAGTGTTCCTTTTCTCAATTTTACATTTTGTAAGTTACCTTGCTTAACTTGCCCCTTTTTGTTATGAATCTTCATTAGAGTTACCACTAATAACCACACAGAAGAATCTATACTAGGTTGTTTTGAGATTTCCTCTGCCAATGGAATTAATCCAAAACTCTTCACTTTAGTCCCGGGCAGACTCTTCAGCAAAGGCAAAAGGCAGCTACTTTCTTCGCCAAAATATCACAAGCATGATCTCTAGACCACATATTAATATTATTCTCCTCTAAAACCTTTTGAGCCAGCCACCCACCATTCAAGTCACCCTCAGAACCATTGTCTTCCATGTTCCTACGAGTATGGCTGATTAAGCAGTTGTTAAAGTGCTCAACTGCTTTTCTAATCCATAATCCCAAGATCCATATTCCTTAAAACAAAAACAAGGTCTAGCCTATCACAGCAATACCCCGGTCCCTGTGAAGAGACACCATGACCACAGCAACTCTTATAAAGGAAAAACATTTGATTGGGGTGGCTTACATTTTCAGAGGTTTAGTCCATTATCATCATGGTGTGGCATGGTGGCATGTGGGCAGGCATGGTGCTGGAGAGGTAGTCAAGTATCCTACATCTTGATTTGCAGGAAACAGAAAGTGGCCGGAGATGTTGGGCATGACTTAAGCATACATGAAACCCCCAAGTTTACCTCCACGGTGACACACTTTCTCTAACAAGACCATAACTACTCCAACAAAGACACACCTCCTAACAGTGTCACTCCCTTTGAGAGCCATTTTCTTTCAAACCACCACACATACACACACACAAATACACAGATATAAATTACTGATATCTGGAGGAATGCTTATAACTAGCAAACCCTGACAAATACTAACTTTATAGATTACCCACATGGTTGCATTTTTTGCCATTTTATCTGTGTTCATTAGATTTTACTATTTGATGGATTCCAAAAGTTGAATATTGTGTCAAAAATTATTAACACACACACACACACGAGGTATAAATATACTATCTACTTAGATGATGAGTCCCTGGGGAAGAGCATTGTGTATTTCCCATGATCACTCAAACATGCCTTGAGAAAACAAGGAAAGATTGGTCCAAGAGTTTTAGTGGTGGCTAGAGGTGGGCCTGAGGTAAAGGTGATCATGTGCATAGGGTTTTCTGTGGTCTGAGTTTCCCTGGCTTCCAAGGAGAAAACACCAAGCTTCCTTCTTCCTATGGATTTTGTGATGGAAAACCCACCTATGCCAGAAGTTATCCTAGATGAACTAACAATCAGCCAGTCCAGACACTAGGATACCAACCAAACTGACCACTAACCACAAATGTATTGTTAAGATCAGCCAAAACTGGATGAACTTTGCAACTGACTTGGGAAATCACTGATTTTTGTTATCACTTGTTATGCACAGGAGATAAATGGTTCACAGGTTAATAGAAATTCCTAGAAGAGTGTATTTCCCTCAGCAATATAGTAGTATGCTGGCTAGTTTCATGTCAACTTGGCACAATTAGTGTTATGTGAAAGAAGGGAACATTAATTGACAAAACGCCTCCCATAAGATCCAGCTATAGGATGTTTTCTTAATTAGTTATTGATAGGGGAGGGCCCAACTCATTGTGAGTGGTGCCATCCTGATCTGGTGGTCCTGAATTTCATAAGAGTGCAAGTTGAAAAAGCCAGTAAGCAGCACCCCTCCATAGCCTCTGCATCAGCTCTTGGCTCTAGGTTCCTTACCTGCTTGAGTTTCTATCCTGACTTCCTTTATAGTGAACTGTGATATAGAAATGTAAGTCAAATAAACCCCTTTCTCTCCAAGTTGCTTTGGTCATGGTGTGTCATCACAACAATAGTAACCCAGACTAAGACAAGTATGGTCTGCATATTCCCAAATATTTGTCATTTCCTAGGAAATTTTCCATTTCAAAATTCATTGATCATTTTATTATTAATGTAATTGATCACTGATGAGGCAGGCAAACAGTAACTGGATACATTTTTTTTGTTCCAAGCATTACCCAAGGAACCATATAATTATGCAAAATTAAAGAAAGAGAAAAAAATATTTTTGATGAGTCTCATATCTCTCAATATAAATGTTTGGGTTCATACCATCTATTCTACCCGCTGTATACACATTCCTAGAAAAGTCATATAGCACTTTCCATAAGGAGCACGCAACTAGAGGTACTAAAACACAGACTGCTGTTCAAGATTCAATATCAGGTGAAAATGTTCATGTGGCCCTTTGTTTATGACTAGTATCCACTTATGAGTGAATACATACCATATTCGTTTTGGGGGGACTGGGTTACCTCACTCAGGATGATGTTTTCTAATTCCGTCCATTTGCATGCAAAATTCAAGATGCCATTGTTTTTTTACTACTGAGTAGTATTCTAATGTGTAGATTGCCCCACTTTCTTTATCCATTCTTCTGTTGAGGGCCATGTGGGCTGTTTCCAGGTTCTGGCTATTACAAATAATGCTGCTATGAACATAGTTGAACAAATGCTCTTGTGGTATGATTGAGCATCTTTTGGATATATTCCCAAGAGTGGAATTGCTGGATCCTGAGGTAGGTTGATTCCCAGTTTTCTGAGAAACCGCCACACTGATTTCCAAAGTGGTTGCACAAGTTTGCATTCCCACCAGCAATGGATGAGTGTTCCCCTTGCTCCACAACCTCTCTAGCATAAGCTATCATTAGTGTTTTTGATCTTAGCACTCTGACAGGTGTAAGATGGTATCTCAAAGTTGTTTTGATTTACATTTCCTTGATAGCTAAGGATGAAGAACATATCCTTAAGTATCTTTTGGCCATTTGAAATTCTTCTGATGAGAATTCTGAGGCAGTTTGCTTGAGCTAATGGTAGCTCACCAACTCCAACTGGACTGAGAGTGAATGAGCATGGGAACAACAAAGCCCCTCTGAAGGGAGTTGAGATCTGGGCAGAATGAGGGGCCAATGATAGCGACACGGGGATGTGTCTCTACTTGCATATACCGGCTTCATGGGATCCTATTCTCTTTGGATGTAAACCTTGTTCAACCTAGATGTAGTAGGAAGGGCCTTGGACTTTCCACAGGGCAGAGTGCATGGCACTCCCTTAGGGTTGCAGGAGTGGGGGGAGGGTCTGTAGAGGCAGAGGAAGAGGACTGAGAGGAGGGGAGGGAGTGGGAATTTGGATTGGTATTTTTTTAAGTAAAAAAAAAAATGTTTATGTGGGTAAAAGTTGACCTAACGTTAAGCAATAAGGAAAGAAATGAAAGCAAAGCTTTTGAAAATAGAGCTTAAAAGACAGAGACAGTTTAGGACAATACTCTCAGACTCCCTGCAAGGTACTACATACTTCTTACAACAGGACAAAAGCTGGTTGTGGCCTAAGTGACAGTTGAGGTCTGACATTTTCCAACTCATTATGTAAGGAGGACGGCGCCTTTATTACCAGTAGGTTAATGTACAAGCTAACATGTTCAATAGTTCATCTGAAGCTGTGAACAGCCAATACTACATATGAGGTGAGGTTTTTATCTCTTTTGGGATACTGGAGATCAAACCTCAAACTTTTCACATGTGCACAACTGGGTGAAGTGTTGCAGCTCTGTAACCCTGGAGCTGGGGCTAAAACAGGCCTATCCCAAGATCTGCATCAGTGCGAGAGGTTTCAAAATGAAAGCTGGAGAGGAACTAAGCTCCTGACATTGACCTCTGACTTCCACACATACAAACATATACGCACACCCAGACACACGCACAAACACATACACATACATCAGACACAAGCCGATTGGGAGACAGAGCCAGACAAAGACAGACAGGACAGAAAGGAAGGGGTTTGTTCGGCAGATTTCAATGTGCTTTTTGATTCTTTGCTTGAACTCTGACTCATACAGACATCTCCAAGTCAATAAGTCAAAAAGTAAATTCCAGATACCACTCACACCCCACCTCTGCAGAACTTACCACGTCTGCAATCTTTTTCATCGTTGTCATCTTCCAATGGCTCTGACTCAAGTCTCAAAGTCGTTATTGATTCTTATTTTTTCTCAGATCTCTCATATCAAAAATAAAAACCCTAGATATTGTGTTATATCTATATGCAATATGTGAGAAAAATTGATAAAAAAAATAGCAGGTTACAATTTCTGGATGAGATGCAAGAATGAACTCTACCTCCACATGATCTCATTGTGGAGTCAATACTAGCAAGAATAGATTCTCTGCCAACGATAAAAAAGAACTTTGTAACTCCACAAAGACAGTGAAAATACAGCAGAAAAGTGACTCTCTGTGCCCTTCCACAACGATGGGTAGTGCACCAAAAAGGCATCGGCCAACCTGAACTCAAGCCACATGACTCCATGATGTGGTGAGGGGAAAGGCAGTCCACCTGGTGGAAAGAGGACAGCAGTCCCACTCCAGGATAAAGCCACACTCCTCAAAAGCCTGAAATGCATTTGTGAGTTTAGTGACATAAAAAATCCTTTGACAAGCTACCATCCGTGGCCAGGGAATCCCAATTTGTCCCTACTTTGCTTCAGGTGGGAAGTGGCCACCTGACACCGCGAGAAGGATTCCATTGTTTCAAACAGAACTACTGAGACTGCAAGAACAAATTAAAAGCACTCATCAGGGATGGTGAATTGAACCTGTCATGACTGCAGGGTGTGAGGCAGCTCTGGGAGGCATTTGTGCAAAGTGGCATTTGTGCAAAGAGGGAGAACACTGAGGGGTTACAAACTACAAACTGCAGGTTCAAGCACCAAACTTTATAAGCCCACCCGGTGACTGGAAGTGGATCTCATCAATTGAGACTACCACCAGAATCTGGGAGACTGGAGACAGAGGCCACAACACCAGTCCTGTTAGCACTGTCTGCTGCTCTTTGCTGAGCAGGTTGAGCGCTCTAATGCTCACCCCTCCAGCTGGGTGGTTAATACTTAAGACATCTTGAAAGAGAGGGGATAGGTCCTCCAGTTGTACAGATGTCAAGGCTGTGCACGTTTCCAACCGTTCCAATGTACTTGAGAGACAATAACACACACCCAGACACACACACAGCTAAATCACAAAGTGATACAGTCTTGGGAGAAACTGCCCAGCTCAAAGAATGCAAACCGAACTGGTCATGAAAGGCTCCTCTGTGCAAAGAAGGGCATGAAGACTTCATTGGTGTGCACCAGAACTTTGTCTAAAATGGGCTCAGCACAGATAGGGAAGCACAGGACAGACAGGAATGCACAGTTCCCTAAGGCCCATGCTTATAGCCAGCAGCCTAGAATTTTTGAGGCCACAGACAAAGGTCTGCACCAACACCACAGCTTCTCTTTTGTTTTGCTGTTTGTTCAGTTGGTCGAGTGTTTGATTAGTTGTTTGTATGGTGAGACTTTTTCCTTCTTTCCTTTTTGTATTTGTGCTATGTCTCTTAGTTTTTACTATACTAACAGCATTGTGTTTACTGGGTCATGTTTTTGAATTATATTTTTTCTTAATACACTTATTTAATTTTGTTACTGTATATTTTCATTATTGGCAATGTTTTTCTTTACTTTTTTTCTCTTCTTTTCTCTCATGTACCCTATGTTCCTTCTTTTTTCTCTTTACTATAATGTTGGTATAAGTTTTATATCATGTACTTGTTCTTATTACCCTTTTACATTTCTCTAACTTCATCTTAATTTTTTCATTATCAGGAAATTTTCGGGGGGATTTTTTTTCTAATCTTTTGACCTCTTCTCTCCTCATAACATTCTTTTTAGTCTGCTCTGTCTCTGTTGTTCTTCCTCTGGCCTTCTGAGTCTGTTGGCAATGTTTTCTATTTTCTTATATGCTTTTATTTTAGATTGATTAATCATTTTCCCCCTTCCAACATTTCTTCGCCCACCTCAATTTCCTTGCTATATTTCTCGGCAAGGGATGTGATTTTTCTTTCTCCTTCACGCTGATGACTTTGTATTATTTGCTGATATTCCTCTTTGAGTCCTGGAGTGAATTAATCTGCTTAATTGTTTTGTTTTTAATGTCATCAATCATTTTCTTTAATAAGCTTTTGCAATGCCTATCTTTTGCTTTATCTGTTTCTGTCTTTGCAGATAATAGTTAAGGAGCTACCGTCCTTGGGGGAGTCCGGTTGCTTTGCTTTACATGCTCCGTATGCCTGGTGTTGCAGCATGCGCATCTTCTGTTTACATGCTCTGTATGCCTGGTGTTGCAGCATGCGCATCTTCTCTTTACATGCTCTGTACGCCTGGTGTTGCAGCATGCGCATCTTCTCTTTACATGCTCCATATGCCTGGTGTTGCAGCATGCGCATCTTCTGTTTACATGCTCCGTATGCCTGGTGTTGCAGCATGTGCATCTTCTGTTTACATGCTCCGTATGCCTGGTGTTGCAGCATGTGCATCTTCTGTTTACATGCTCCGTATGCCTGGTGTTGCAGCATGTGCATCTTCTGTTTACATGCTCCGTATGCCTGGTGTTGCAGCATGTGCATCTTCTGTTTACATGCTCCATATGCCTGGTGTTGCAGCATGCGCATCTTCTGTTTTGAAGGAATCTATCAGCTTTGTCTGGAAATCTCTTATTAGCAGTCTATTTTCAAACGATCCATCCCCTGTGCCATTAAGTGGTCATTGAGGGGAAAGCAAACTACTATAACACTAACATCAAACCCTGTGAAATATAGAAATGAACTTTGGATTTAAAAGATACTACACTATCAATAAATGGGCTTCATATCACAAAAAAAGAGAAAGATTTACACACTGATGGAATTAAGTGTGATGGAATTAAGAAGCTGATTAAGGAGCTGAAGGAATGGCTCTGAGGCTAAGCACTTGCCTTGCAAGTATGGACAGGAGTTGGGGAGCCAGGTGACTGTGACAGCCCTCCCATAATTCTAGTCTGGAAAGGTAGAAGCATGATACCCAGAGCCAACCAGTTAATAAGACCTGTCAGATCAGCCATCTCTGGGTTTGATGGAGAGACCCTGGCTCAGTTAGAAAAGAAGAAAAGCAATAGAGAATAATTCCCAATGATCCCAACAGCAGCCTTTGATTTCCACATGCATGACCACATGGGCACACACCCCTACACATGCAAACACAGAGAAAGAGAGAGAGAGAGAGAGAGAGAGAGAGAGAGAGAGAGAGAGACCACAAAAATAAAAATGGGGAAATATGATTAATATTTTATATGCAATAATTACATTTCAATTGCATAAAAGTGGAATCCTTTCTAGTCACTTTGTGTTTTATCATCATTTCAAATGATTCATTTGAGAGAAATGGAAGTCGCTGCAAACGAAACAAGGTAACCATAAGAGAACTCTCCACAAAGACAGCAAGAACTCACATAATAAAAAGTTTCTTTTAACTCTATTAAAACTAACTTTCATGATCATTTTAAAACTCAGTGATGATAAAACATTGCACAACTGGCCAAAAGGGGCAACTTTGTGCTGATAAAAGTCTTTTTATTAACATTATTCTATGACAAAAAATGGTTCCTCCTGAGATGCAGACAATGAAATGGAGGAACCGTTATATCTTGCCAGAACTCCACGTGAAAACCTGTAAGATGGGGCTTTTTTTTTTAAAGAAAAAGTTTAAAATAAGCAAGTGCAATGACTTTTCTCAAAGCAAAAGCTCTATTGTAAAATAAACAACTCATGCATCTTTATTACACATTTCACACAGAGGTGAAATCTGATACAAAACTCCCTGAGAGAATGTTTGAACGCATCTCTGGTCCTTCTCTCTATGTGCGCCACATGAGTCTGTGCTATTTTTACAGGAACATAATTTGCCAAGTGGAAAAAAGTATTTGAATGCTATAAAAAAACACAGAGCTTTTATTAAGCCAACAATGATTTGTACATTGACCTGTTTTGCTCTCTGGGTATTAATCACATGCATCTTGTTCATCTCTTCTAACCCAGCTTGTTCCAGTGAAGGAAAAAACATGCTTTTAGTGAACTTCAAAGCTACTGAGCATCTATGATCAGAACCATAATCAGCCATCCTTATACCTGTTTCCAGGCCAGCCCTTAACCATCACAGTGCCTGCCCAGCAAGCTCCTGCAATGCCCACAGTGAGCTCGCCACAGTAGCAGCTGCCAAGTGTCATCTACTGGGTTTGGAAATCGAGGTCCTGCTTAGTTCTGGGAACAGAGCTTTTCTTGGCAGGAACAAATCTGCTAAGCAGAGAAACCAGGTTAAATGGAACATGCCAGGAGTCTTCTGAGAACAGGACCGTACACACCCTAAATGACCACCATAAAAGCCCATGGGGTGCACTGTTCTTCAGATGTGGGCTACAAACCGGTGGTCTGCAAACCAAAGGGAAAGTATGCCACACTAAAGAAGGCTTCCCTCAGCCTCCAGGCTGAAGTGTGGAAAATAGAATCAAATTCCATTCATTGGTTCCCTAACCATCCTCCTTACTCAAGCATCCATTTTTCAGTATCGTCGATGAGACCAGTTGAAGATGCACCATGATTCATGGAAAGCCGTTTTAGGAAGAAAATTCACCAGAGACTACAAACACTCTGAATCTCTGAGTCCACTTCAGAATCATGGGAAGCTAGCTACTACTTAGGGACCACATTTGGCAAGTGAGACAAAAAAAAAAACAACCCTAAACAGCCTGCCTCTGCTTAGGAATAGAGGGTAAATAAAGAAAAACATAACTTCCAAAGCCTTAATTCTTTTCAGTCTATGGCCAGGCGGTCTATGGCTGCAGTGAAAAGCATAGGTATTGCTGATCTATGTCTTCAATTCTATCTTCTCCCGCTAATGTTGCTTAAATCCCAGAAGAAAAAAAATGCAGGACTGTGAACTCCATAAGCACTAAACACCCCGGGTCTAGGCTTAGGAAGAAAACGTCCATTTCAAGGTCATCCCTCTGCTCCCACAATGTTTCGGCTGTGTCCTGAACATCCCCCATTGTGACCAGCTTTAATCACTCCCAGAAACAGATCATCCACCTCATGAACCAGCACACTGTAAAACTGTTGTTTTCACATTTCCCACAATAAAATCCAGACAAGAAATCTGGTTTCCGTTATATTTTTAATAGTGGAAATGTGCTTATGATTTTAAACTCAGGGTCGGTCGGAAGGAAGGATAACATAGTAGGCAACAGATTCAGAAATGCCTGACAGAAGGGAGTGCACAGCATGAACGTGGCAGGATTCTATACAGAAAAATCACCTGCAAAGTGGAGATCAGGACCTTAGCTGAAAGCATTCGCATTGATATTTGTCACCAATTGACCTGGAAGTTCCAAGGTCGTGGCCCCAACGTTGCTGAAGACCAAGGAGAACATGGAGCTTCTCTTCCAGGAGAGTGGTTTTAACATTTCCCCAGGAACAGGCCACTGGGGTTTTGAAGTCTTCCTTATTTAAAGAAAGAAAAGAAAAGAAAAAGCCCAGTTTATGTTTTCCTCTCTTTGAGAATTACAAGTGACAGCTCACATAATGGAGACTCTGCAAACAGTACAAAATAACTGCTTGCAACTGTACCTAGAAACTAGAATTGAAGCGTGAGGCCCATTTTAAAAGATTTAAAAATAATTTGGAAGAGAGAAACGACTTCTGCCTGGTTCAGCCACTCTTTCTCAATTCATGCTTTGACCCAAAGTCAGTGCTGCTCAGCCTGATTTTACAATATCCTGGCAGTCTTTCAAAATGGTGCTGAAATTTAGCTTCAGAATCATTTTCTACCCCAATACTCTCCATTAAACCTAAGTTCCTACTTCCGAATTTACTGTACACTTTTGTTACTTACATCATCACAGGATACAAAATAGAAGCTCATTAAGTTGATAGGACATATCTATTTCATGCATTCCGGGAAACACTATTCAGTTTTATTGCCTTTCCTGCAAGAACTACCAAGAAAAGGAGACTTTAAATGACTTGTACTAGGAATATAGCTCAGGGTACAGCTCCCATCTAGCTTGTAAAAAAGTCCTGGTTTCTATCTCTAGCATTAATATATATGATTTCTTTCCCTAGCTGTAGTAAGTCACACATACATATATTATATTTATAGATATAACTTGTTATAATAATGGAAAGCATATACAATCAAATGAATATTCTGAATGATAATATCAAAAATTACTGACTAAAAATAAAGAAAAGTTTAGAGATTAAAGTAATTCTAAGTTCACAACAATATAATTTTTCTAGTGATCAAAGGCACTTGTAGCCATGCTTTAGGCAGTTGATGAGCAAGAAAAGTCATCCTACAGAAGTGCCGTCTTTTCCAAGACAGTTCACTTAGGGTGATTGACAGAATTAATCCTGAGTTTTCAGTGACATGAGCTCTTAATTTCACACTAATTTTTTATAATGCCATGATATAATGCCATATCAACCTAATTAAGAAATCTGACTAAGTTGGTATGTTTAACTTTGCAATCTATTTCTTTAAATAGGCAACACAAATATTGAAAAGAGTCTTATAGCTATTTTTTATTCCGAGAGGGTTTTGACAACAAGATAGGCAAAGAGATACTGCCTGAGTCATAGAATACAAACAAAGTGAGAGAACGTCAAAGAAAAGCAGCAGGATTTTCCTTCTAACTCTCCAGTTCTCAGAACAGAGAATCAAAGGGAGAAAAGACTTTTAAAATTAATACTCGTTCTTCTTGTGTCACGAAGAGTGCATGTTAAGAAAAAAAATTCCAGGATTACAATTAACATTAAGAAAGTCTTATTCATTTAAATATGCAAATAAACTGTGCACATCATTATGTATCCACCAAACCCAAAAAAAAAAAAAATAGTTGAAAGAGAGGTGAGCTCAGGGCACTGGAGGGCTAAGCCATGCGGATGCTACCCAGACTCATGGTATGACCTTTCCACTGTCGGTCTCATCTGCTCCTTCTCAACTCTTTCAAACGAGAAACGCAGGACATTCATTCCTGGCTGCCCACAGGATGGTGATAAACATAAATGAAACAATGAATATTTATGTACTTCATAAAGTATGAAATGCCTGCCCAGAATGAAGTGCTATTTTTACTGTGTGTGCTGAATGAGAAAGGAAACTCTGAGGTTTGCAGCAAACTGTCTTTAACATATGAGACACATGTTGTAATAATTACGCTGCTGTGTGTCTTTCTTTTCTTTAGAGTTATTAAATGATGGATACTATTGTTCTGAAAGTCATTAAACTGAGAATTTTCCACTGCTCACAACCACAAATATCTGTCCATCAAGCAAAACTGGATGCAGAACTCCCAAATGCTGCTGAGAGAAGCCGAAAGCCTGCAAGGCTGCATGAGCCTTTAAAATATTTTGCCATTTTCAATTGGTTCCCAGTTGTTTGAGAAAAATCATAAGCTTATATCAAAGCAACACAGAATGATTTTATTCTAATCCTCTATATAATTCCTCCTTGATTTTGGAAATTTCTCTGAAATCATATGAACAGAGAATTTCATTGCATGGGATTATCTTTATTATTAGAAATGATGCTCATTGGAATAAAAATGAATCACTAAGATGTCCGTGGGGGAAATGTCTACCAGAATTGTCTTTCAGCTAGATTCAAAGTGTCATATACACATCCCAGAAGGCAAGAGGGACGATGGAAATAATGAAGAACACGTTAGAACTTTCAATGATTATTACCCAAAAGTTGATGATAAAACTGTGACGACGAATGCTTGAACTCCCCGGATACGGTACAGGTGAATAAACAACTGCTCCTACATTGCAGAGTGTGTGTTTGCTTGGATATTTTTCACGGACAAACTGGAAATGCAAATAAAAAATTTTGGAGAAGCCACCAACTTAGACAACCAGAAAAGTTTTCAACTTGGTTGTGTTCTCTCTATAAGGGACTTTAGCTCTTTACGCAGCAGAAAACTGCAAAGTGGTCTAAACAGAAGTAACATTAACAACAATATGCTTGTAGATTAGCCATCCCTACCTAACTCACTGGAATAGCACAGAGCAAAAGCCAAAACTGGTAAATATGTCCTCGGCTTTGGTAAGCCCTGTTCTGTGTTCCTTAACTGAGACTGCTCCAAAAATTGATATGAATGGTATTAAAGCACATTTCTACTTATAGAAAAAAGAAAAAGAAAATGACTATACTCATATTCCTTCCTGCTTACTCCAATACCAGGATTTCTTCAGAAGAAACAGGCAGCGAGGATCTACAGATGGAACAAACTGATGATAATCAGGAGCTTCTGGGTGCTAACCTAAGAAAACTTAGAATCTAGAACTATTCCTACTGATTCATAGCTTTAATCATTCATGAACTGTGGAAGGGGGTTCTTATCCCCTCTATAATCTTCCCCTCATTGATTCCCCTCTAGACTCCTATCTCTAACTGCTTACATTCTTACACTGAGCTCCTCAAGTTGATTTGGAGTGTGGCTTTTGGGGTTATGTACAACTTGTAAGTATGTTCGTCTGTAACATACTTCCTTTCTGAGCTGCAGAGTTCCAAATACAATGATAGTGTTCTATCACACAACTTTTAGGAAATATTTTAACTTCCTTATGGTTTGTCTACACTGAGCTGAGTTTTTCACCTACAACACTTAAGAGAGATTTTTCCAACTTCACAGACTTCAGAGCTGGGGATAAAGGTGCGTGAACAAACCATCGTAAATAATAAGAACCATGCTAAGAATAATGTGGGCATCTGGGGAATATAGAAATACAGTCCTAACATAGCGAGTTAATTTTTTTTTCTTAAAGGTACTTTTAAATTGTCCTAAATATGAGTAAAACTTGACCATACAAAGAAAGGTAGCAATGTTCAGACAAGAAAAAGTCATTGGTACTAGGCAGAGCTGAGAAACATCTAAAAATCTCAAGTCAGACCTAGATTATAGCATATTTGTGATGAAAAATCATGACCCTTTAGGCTATGTGGCCTCTCTGAGTTGTCCATTCCCTGATGCATGTAGCATTAGGTATTCCCTCTGGTGACTTAGTTCATCTTAGGTAGGATGAGAAATATGTGTGACTATTTGGGGCTGGGAGAATAAGAAGTGGGTACACACAAAAGGACATTGTCATTCAAGTGTTGTAATCTTCAGGCAAATATCTGAATCAGAGAAAAAAGAAAAGTATTCATATTCCTTTTTGCAGAGACTTCTCCTTTGTCAGATTATGATTTGCCTATTTTTAGATAGTATTCATCTGCAACAATCCTCCATCTTTTAAATTCATATTTCACTTCTTTCCCCTCTAAATTCTTTAAACTATATATTTCACTTTAACTCTTTGTCCTCTATGCTCAACATCTGGGTCACAGGCAAGTATTTTCCTGATGACTTTTCTCTCTTGATTATGAGTTCTGTTTCATTCTCAAGACACTGTAGCAAGTAATCCCACGCACACACACACCCCTGAAATGGCTTTTCTCCAGTTGAGAAACTGGGGGTCAGGGCTGAGCTTTTTTACTAAGAGTGTAAGAGGTCTTTGCTCAGTTTTAGCTTGCCTCTGGTTTCAAATGCCTTGAGGTCGGGCTCAAAAGACTCTCTCCTTCGGGACTCTGGGATGAGATCATGCTGAGAGTTCTTTGCCTTTCCTTCCCATTCTCGAGTGACAATACCACCATGTCCCCACCTGCTGGGGGATGTGGGTAGAGGACTGGTCAGGAAACAGTTATTCCACTGACAGCTTGGTCAGATTCCAACCCAACAGTTTAGCCAGCGTCTAGCTCAGAAAAGTCTGCCCTGTGGTGTTTTAATAAAAATGGCTCCCATTGGCTCCTATGCTTGAATGTTTAGTTCTCAGCGGGTCGAAGGTTTAGGAAGAATTAGGAGGAGTGACCTTGTTGGAGTAGGTGTGTCACTGGAGGTGGGTTTTGAGGTTTCAAAAGGCCATACCTTTTTCTCTGTGTGTGTGTATCTCAGTTTCTCTTTATCATTCTTTGTGTGTCTGTATGTGTGTGTCTGTGTACATGTGTACGTGTGTGTATGAGTGTGTGTGTGTGTGTGTGTGTGTGTGTGTGTGTGTGTGTGTGTGTGGTCAGTGTAGTCCCCTCTGGTTCCCCCGTACCCACTGTTCCACCTCTCTGCCTGCACCTGAGGGTCAAGATGTGTGCTCTTAAATACTGCCAGCACCACACCACCACACTCCCCACCATGATGGCCGTGGAATAAGCCTCTGAAACTGGAAGCAAGCCCCCAGTTAAATGCTTCCATTTTTAAGTTGCCTTGCTCATGGTATCATCCAGCAATAGAATACTAAGACAGCCAGGATGGTCCACCACTCAATAAACCTTCTCTGCTGATTTCAAGAAGGATGCTATATATCTGTTAGACTGATTGCTAAATAATGTAACCTGGTTTATTCAAAGTGCACATGAAACAAAGCATTCAGGGATAGTGTTTAACTGAGGAGTATTACCAAGGAATCAAACACAGATGACAGGCAGTTCTTGAGTAGACCTGGAAGTGATGTTTGGAACAACAGAATAGCAAGGTGAAAATTCAGTTTTTCACTTTTGTTTGCTTGGTTGGTTTTTGCTTCTTGATTGTTGTTGTTTTGTTGTTGGTGGTGATGGTGGTGGTAGGGTTTCTTTGGCAGGGATGGTTGTTTGCTTGTTTGTTTTAAGAGAGCAACACATGCCGGTGTGTGGGACCAACAAAGGCACTGTGGAACTGTGAGCAAAGAATGGCAATTCTTGAGGTGTGACATCATAGATTGAAGTACACTCTGGCAGCCCTAAGGAGAAAGAACAGGTTGGAAAAGAGCTGGCAGAAATATACAAATGCTTAGAAAAGTAAGGAAATGCAAGTTATTCTTTTAAGGATGGCATTAAAAACTGACCTGGCCAATTTGGTTACTCATCTTCCAGAAGGTATATGTATACACATGTTCATGTGAACTCATATACACATACGCACACACACACACACACACACACACACACACACACACTCATGCGTATTTTCTTAAAGACTCTGGTAATTAGAAGTTAAGGGGAGCCTGCTGGTAATGATAATCCTGTCAGCTATCTCTTAGGCACCACAGTGAGTTCCTTCAGCTCTTGTTTTGCTGCCTACTCAGAAACAGTCCTGCATAAGCTCTGCCCAGATTCACGTATGTGCCGCCCACCATAAAACCCTGTCTCCACGCAGTCTGTTGTGCCCTTCCTTCCTTAGCCAGAGCTTCCTAGGATGGGATTCTATTGCAGTCTGCTTGATGGCTATATCTTATATGTAATGGAAGTATGTAGGAAGTAATACTTCCTGGGGAACGATTGACTAATCAATGATGGTATTCAATGAAACTGTGCTCCCTGCTGCTCTACTGAATCTTTCAGGTATAATTCTTAGGAGGTCATGGCACAATAAGAAATCAGTCCATGGAGCAGAGGACAATGAGTTAAGGCATCCTTCCTGTCATTGTCTCTGTCTTCCTTCTCCATCTTCCCCCACTCTCTTACTTCTGTATGATCTCTTGGGTTGGACACCAGAATTAAATAATAGCCTACTGGGCTTTTACGTGTGCTGTATGAAGAATTCTTTTACTTGTGCTGTATGAAGAATTCAGGTTAAAGGCCCTAATGATTATATTAACTAATGTTTGTTGATACTTTATTCTAGTTTTGCATGTGAAAAAAAACTAATACAGGAAAATGTCCCCTGAGATTCCTCCTTAGTAAATTCTGGCAATAATCACTTGCCAGTAGGATTGTAGATATTTCCTCATTGACACTTTCCTTTTCTAACAAGATAAGAAAAATAAAAGAAAAATATGTAGCTAAGTAAACAGACAGTTCTAGCTTGTTATAGTAACAGATCTAACACTGATTTGAATGCTTTGTAAAGTACAGTTTTAAATTACCCCCTTACTCATTACCATCTCATTAATTCTAGTAGTAGAATAATTTATTTATTTATAACTGTCATCATTTGAGACATTCACATTGATTTCTAAAATTTTTTGTTTTGAATAATGGCATTCTGGGGACAGAACAGTAAACTGCCAAGCATCTTATTGGATGTCTTCAGGGTATACATTAGCTGCTTCTCACAGGCTTCAGCGTCTTAAAGGTTCTCTTAACAATGAATCTCCAAATCACAAAAATATGGAAAATGAAGAATCGAATAAACATGAGACATTGTTTGCATTTCTTCCTGAGGTACTGAATTTTTGTCTTTGTGCTACACGCACGACACCCAGACAGAAATACATGTTACCGAGTCACCATCTATAATTGGTTCCCCTTACTGATATAACAAACTCTGGGCCCCAGAATTCAGACATCTGGATTCTGCCTCCTAGGTATCTGTGCAGGAGCAACCCTCAGAGGCATTCTTTCAGCCAGGAGCTATGAAGATAAAAATCACTTGAGAATCACTGGATGTTTGTTCTGGAATAAAGTGATGTAGTTTATGAACTGGTCGTTATTAAAATACAGTAGATTAATTACATGGTCTGGAGCTGTTGTTAGTTTTTTTCTCAGATTTACTTCAGGTAACGGATGAAATGCTTGCCAGGACTGGGTAACTTTACAGTTTCCATCGGGCCTCTGTTCCAGTTTGCTCCACACAATATTCCTCCTTGAGGTGCCATGTTGCCTGCATGCTACACCAGTTCCACTTTTAATGATTGCTTTCTGATATCAGAGCCTGTAATGCAGATGGCATCTTTTGTAGTTTTCTACTTAAACAAGGAGTTTCTCTCTAAAGTTATAGTTTCTATCAGCTCATGAGTCCTAACATTTTCAGATTTCTTGGCCTTTAACTGAAGTGTTCTGTAAAGTGTCAGGCAACCGCAAAACAGTGGTCCCTGCTCCCTGACGTGACGTCTCATCCACATCAGTCCATTCTTCATGTAACGGATGGTCTTTCTGGATCCTTGCATTTGTAAGTTGCCTGTTCTTTGCCATGGGATCCTGATGGTCTTTCTGGATCCTTACATTTGCAAGCTGTCTGCTCTATACCATGGGATAAGGTTGAGTTTTGGAATCAAACATATAGAATTAAGATTGTAGTTATATTTTGGGAAAAAATGAAGTATAAAGATACACATTTAGTAAGTTTGAGTGTGTAAGGAATTTCCAATACTCTGAAACAATGGTTAAAATGAACATTAAACTCAAAAAGTAGTTACATTATTTGGAAAGGGAGAAAAGGGGCAAGGAGTCTCTTGCAGCGAAGAAAATGGTAAACATTATAATGTGAAACATAACTAAAAACAGAATTACAGAAGAAATATAACTGATCAATGAAATTTGCAAGTCCACAAGTGAATGAATAATAATATGACATTTAACTAATGAATTTTTTTTATTCTTATTGAAAATCCATCACTAAAAATAATTAAAATACAGGTCGATGTCCTACACACTGACAAATCCTTTTAAAGCAATTTTTGCTACAAATGTCTTAAAGAAACATTTTTGGCCAAGAAATTCCAACTTTTAAGCATTCCCAAGAAAAACCATTATTTAATTATATTAAATAATTAGCTGTATTAACTTCCTTTACAGTTATACTTATAATTGGAAAAAAGGAATCTGTCTGTTTGGTAATTTTATACAAGAAAATAATATACAGCCACTAAAATAAATAAATAAGATATATAATTATTATAGACTAATCCAATATGTGTTGTTAAATTTTAAAATGTCATCTACAATTAATATAATCATAGAACAAAACTACATACATACGATTGTTTTTTAAAAGTACATATGAATTAATCCCAAAACATTAACAGGGATTGTGCCAATGTAATCAGATTTTGTGATACTAAAATTTTCTTTGCCTGCATTTTTGTTAATGCTCATGAAATCTATTAATACAAAAATATAAGTGATAATTCTGATGGAATTTCTAGCAGATAAGAAATATTGTACAGGATAATTGAGGAAATATAGGTTAATTTTCTGGATTAATTCCTACTCTGTTAGAGTTCACAAATAACAATAACTTCTGGCTTTTCCTGAAACACTGTTGCAAGGAGGAGAAGGCTGCGTTCCCAGCACCTGGTTAGCTTATACCCGAAATAATCACACAGAAACTGTATTTATTGAATGACTACCTGGCCCATAAGCTCTAGCCTCTTCTTGGCCAACTCTCACATCTTAAATTAACCCATATCTAGTAATCTGTGTATCACCACGGGGTCATGGCTTACCGAGAAGATTTTAACCTACGTCCATGTCACACTTGCCTTCTCTCCAGCATTCTCTTATGTCTCCTCCGCCCACCTAAAGGCTGCCCTATCAAAAGGCCAAGGCAGTTTCTTTATTTAACCAATAAAAGCAATAAAAATACAAAAGGAACTCCTACACCAAAATACAAATGTGATTCTAAACAAAGACGATACTTTCTAGCAAATGCTGTATAGAGGAGACTTCCAATTTAAAGTGACAGTCAGTTGAGCAGATCTGATGGGACATTTCTGAATTTTCCATAAATGGATTTGGACATCCCCTAAAAAATGCAAATATTTATAGCACACCTAAAGTTCTCTACAAAAAGCCATTTCCTTACTGATTAGGGGACTCAAATTCAAAAAAAAAGATGGATTTCCATGCCACATGTGCCATATCTTCCTAGAAATATGTTTTGGGGTCTGCCTTTACACTTGGAAATTTTACCTAAGTACCATGGGCTGGGGCACAGCACCGGGACTGAGTACATTTCATGCTCATGTCCTGGCTTCATGGCAACATTGTGGTAATTTTTCAGATAATTAGAAAGGGATAAAAGCAAATTCCTAAGACCCTGAATAATTTCTACATTCAAAAATAAAGGCCTGTCATTGTCTCCTTAGCTAAAAGCCAAAATTTTGAATCAAAAGTACACCATTAGTGATGAGAGAAGAGGGCACAGTGCAGCCTCCGGAGCTGGGGGGCAATGACGTTTGCTAAGATGTGCTTTCAATTTCGCTCGTTAATTTGGGAGCATTAATCATAATCAGCTCTCTTTAATCAGAAATTGGGATTTCCTGAGGACTTTTCATTAATTGCAAACTGGAGTAGAAGGCAAATTATGCTTCACTGTAGATCACAGTACCTCTATTGGGGTTATGCTCATATATATCTCGCTGAATTAGGTTCAAATAGAGCTGTTATTGAATCTTTCTATCTTATTACCACCCAGAATCTGTAAATTCATTGAGGCCAGTAGTATATGAATCACCTTAAAATGGTATGCCATGAAATGGTTAAGCTGACAAGTGGCTCTTAACTTCCACCGGCACATACACCTTGGAGCATGGAGCTGAGCACTTTATGGAGCTGACTTTTAACTCAGCGTTGAAGCAGCTAAGCCAGCTTCATAGTCTTCCCTTCTTTGCAGTGGACCCGATAGCAACATGAAATCAAATTGCAGTCCTTGATAATATTTAATGTTCAACCTTTCCGATTGTCCCTTTGTAAGGAAACTGAAGTAGGGCTGTGTGCAGTTGTTTTGAAGATGCTGCAAGTGTCATCAGCTCTGCTCTTTAAGCTAAGCAGAAGCCTTCCTGCTTACGTGACAAGGACATTTTACATGCAAACTTAACGTGAAAACTTCTCACCACACTTACTGCGATTGGACTACATGTTTTGAGCCTGTTACAGGTGGAAAATTTGCAGGAAAAACAAAATTCATCTTAATGCAATTGTTTGCCTCAAATACCTCTGCCGTTTTAGCAGATTGGCCACTCTTCCCATACATGTGTTTAGTAAGTCTTACTGTTTCCCGCTCAAGGTGGTCTTTGTGAGCACCTGATTTCCAGCATCTCTCTCTTTCGGCCCCCACCCCCAAGCAAACCAGCACACTTTACTGTGGCTCAGACTGCTTCAGACTTATTCCAAGCCCAAAAACTACAATGCTATAAGTACTTGACCAGCTTGGACAGGCATCTGCTCCACTCCAGGCCTCCAAGTCCTGGCACAGAGGGTTCTCTGAACAGCCTACTACAGGAGCTGTGTGGTCAGCATATGCCAATCAGGGTTCACCCACTGCCCACAGGTAGTTTTTGTGCCCACCCCAACTGTGTCCATGGTGCTAAAAGCCCACAGGGAAGGTGAGCCTGGTGTTCAGGAGCGGTCACCAGCTCTCTTCTGCACCACTGCTGGCCTGGACAGATCCTGCTCCTGAAGCTGCGAACCTTTTCCTGCAGGAGCCTCTGTTTCTCCACAGCCTCCTCCAGCGTCAGGCCAACCCACTCAGTCTCCGCCTCCCGGATGACAAAACTTTTGTACTTCTCATAGATGGCTACTCTGCGTTCGGGGTCATCAGGCTATAACTGGGGGTCCTGGCAAACAAGCCTCAGCAGCATCCCTCGCTTTAGGTCCTGCCAAACTTGGGACACAGGTATTTCTTTGGGGTCTTGAGAATATAGAAGTCGAACCCGTAGGCCTCATCAATGAGATCTAGGGTTCTCATGGTCACAGTCACGGTGAATTCTTGTCCAGGATTTCACCGTAAAACTCCCGAGTGAACAGCTGAGGCTTCCACACCATCTTCACCCTCGCCGAGAGCTTGTCGTTGTCAGCATATCTGTAGCCCAAAATCAGGCCTTCTCCACCCCACAGCCCCTGCTAGGACTCTGGAGGGTAGTGAGTTGGAATGGGTACGTACATCCTCAACTCGCTCGCGCTGCCGGTCCTTCGGGTTCATCTTGAACTTGACTTTGTGAGGTCTGTAGCGTACCGGGGTCGACATTCGTTCTTCTTCCAGCGAGCACAAGAAATGAGCTGGCAAACGCTCATAGATTCCCTGCTGCAGCCGCAGCTTCTGCCACAGGTACACAGGATACTTGTGCAGAGGCATTGCGCGACCTACCTCTGAAAGTTGCCCACTCGCGTCCTCTGGCATTTCTCGTGACTTTCATCGACGCTTCTTGAAAACCAGCGAGATGGAAAAATGGCGTGACACTGAGGGGCCAAAATCCGTTTCAAGTTCTGAAGCTGCTGCACACATCATTGCCAAGGTCCCCTAACGGAGCTGTTTCTCTGACTATAAGATTAAGCAGTGATGGTAATTAGTAATTATGTCATCACTGCTAATATGAAAATAATAGTAAACAGCTAGCATTTATTGGGTGCTCGCCATATGTTACATAGCAAGTTGGGCACTTTTCCCTGTAAGATCTCACTATCACCTAGGAAGAACCACTTCCCTATTTACTAATAGGGTCGCTGAGGTACAGAAAGCTCTACAAACATGTCTGGGCTTTCATAGCTGACAAAGGGCAGGGCCCGAAAAGTAACAAATGTCTGAATTAGGAATAAAGGATAAATATTCTCTCAGTTCTATAATTAAGGTTAAAATGGGAATTCCCTACTCAAATGTGTGTGGAGGTAAAGCCTTGCTTTAAATAAATGTGCTTCCTAAGTACAGGGCTTAAGAAACATACTTATTGTCTGTGTTTCTAAAAATCGTTCCCCCACAGAGATGTCTTTAGAATGCTGTCTAGCAAACTTTGGTTTGTGAACTTTCTGCACAAGCACAACTCCTTGAAAGGAAGACCACACAATGTAGTGCAGTCTAATATTACTTTTCTTAGTATTCAGTTAACCACTATTCTCTTTTAAATTATAGTCAGTCTTGATGGTTCTCTGCCTTTTTCAGCTGTGCAACTGAAATCTTAAATGGAGATACAATCTCCCCATTTGTTAAGGCAGCAACAGTGAAACAGCCTGGGTTCCTTCAAGCCCATCCTGGATGGTGTGCACTGAGAAGCCTTACAATTTGAATGCATTGCAAAATTCAGTTTAAGATTTGCATTTCGTGGTTCAGCAGGACTGTCCCGTTCATTTCTTCCCCCAGAACAATAAACTATTGATATGTTTTGTCTACTTCTTTATTTTTATCTTGTTGGAGCTTTTTGCTTATTGCTCTCCTCCTTGGTAAACTCTTTTTATGCATATAATTTTATTAAGTACAAAATAAAATAACATACACTTATAGAACTAATTAAATCCAGATAACTTTTAAAATAATTATATCGACATTTCAGTGAATGCATTTTTTTATATTTTATTTATTTTTCTTTATTTTACATTCCAACTACAGTTCTCGCTCCCACCTCTCCTGAGGCCCCCCTCCCCTCCAGCCCACACCCCATCTGCTCCTCCCAACAGGTAAGGGCTCCCATGGGAAGCCAACAAAGTCTGGCACATTAAGGACCAAGCTCCTCTCCGCTGCATTAAGGTTGAGCAAGACATCCCATCATAGGGAATGGGCTCCAACAAACTAGCTCATGTACCAGGGATAGATCCTGGTCCCACTGCAAGGAACCCTTCAGGATAGTCCAAGCTTCACCCCTGTCTCCCACACATGGAGGGCCTAGTTTGGTCACATGGTGGCTCCACAGCTGTCAGTCTAGAGTCCATGAATTTCCATGAACTTAGTTCAGCAGTCTCTGTAGATTTCTCCATCATGATCTTGACCCCATTGCTCATATATTCCCACCTCCCTCTCTTCGTCTGGATTCCTAAAGGTTGACCTGCTGCTTGATTGTGAATATCTGCATCTAGTTCCATCAGATACTGGCTGAAGGCTCTATGATGATAGTTGGGGTATTCACCAATCTGATTACAGGGCAAGGCCAGTTTGGGCACCCCCTCTATTACTGCTAGGAGTCTTAGCTGGGGTCATCCTTGTGCATTCTTGGGAATTTCCCTTGCACCAGTTTTCTCCCTAACCCCATAGTGGTTCTCTTATACATTCTTTTATTCAAAGACTTCAGTTTTGTGACCCTTCCTACTAGAATCGATTCCTTATTGCGCCACTGAAATCCATACAATCAGATGAGCAGTACAGTTGGTGCCTTTGTCCAGTGCTCTATATTGTGCTCTATAGTTTGGAATATTTTGGCTGATTTTATAACCAATGGTGCATCATACTGCTCTGGTCCCCTTACTTGGAGATATATATAATTTCTCAGGACTAGTTTCTACTTTCAGTATAAAGAACTCAAGAAATTAGACATCAAAATTCCAAATAATCCAATTTAAAAATGGGGTACATAACTAAACAGATAATTCTCAACAGAAGATTCTAAAGTGGCCGAAAGACACTTAAGGAAATGTTCAACATCCTTACCAATCCATTTGCACATAAATTTCAAGATGTCATTTTTTATTTTACCACTGAGTAGAACTCCACTGTGCAAATGTGCCACATTTTCTTTATCTATTCTTTGGTTAAGGGGCATCTAGGTTGTTTCCAAGTTCTGGCTATTACAAATAATGCTGCTATGAACATAGTTGAACAAATGTCCTTGTAGTACGATTGCGTATCCTTTAAGTATATGCTCAAGAGTGGTATTGCTGGGTCCTGAGGAAGTTTGAGTCCCAATTTTCTGAGAAACTGCCATACAGATTTCCAGAGTGGTTGTACAAGTTTGCATTCCTGCCAGCAATGGAGGAATGTTCTCCTTACACCACATCCTCTCCAGCATAAGCTATCATCGGTGTATTTGATCTTATCCATTCTGATTGGTGTAAGATGGTATCTTAGAGTCATGGATGGAACTAGAGAAAACATCCTGAGTGAGGTAACCTAGACCCAGAAAGATGAACATGGTATGTACTCACTCATAAATGCATACTAACTGTACAGCAAAGGATAACCAACCTATAGTCCATGATCCTAGAGAAATGTGACGTATCCATGTGTGTCTGTGACAGTTTTTCTCTGAACGATTGCAGCAATCCCACCTTGCAATAGTACTCTGTCACTCCTTCCGTCCCCCATGAAGGGGCTGAGTATTCTATATCTATTCTCCTTGAAGCTAGCACATCATTGTGACTTACTTGGGCAGTAATATTACTATGTGTAATTTGGGCCTATGTTTTAAAAGGCTTTTTTTCTGCAGAATTCACTCACATCACCCCCCCAATGCCCACCGGTTCCAGTTGTCTCTCAAAGGACTCTCTTCCTCTATTTGATCCCTCCTGTTCCCATCCCCACCTGCTTCCAGGTCATTTGCAAAATACATTATGTGTCCCCTTCCCAGGAAGACCCATGTGTCCCACTTGAGCCCTGCATGCTACTTAGCCTCTCTGGGTCTGTGGATTGTAGAATGATTATCCTTTACATAGCAGCTAATGTCCACTTATGGATGATTTTTCTCTAGTTCCAACCATTTGCCTGCAAATTTCATAATTTCATTGCTTTTAATAGCTGAATAATACTCCATTGTTTAAATGTACCACATTTTCTTTATCCATCTAGGTTGAGGGACATCTAGGTTGTTGCAAGTTTCTAGCAATTATGAATAAAGCTGCTATGAACATAGTTGATCAAGTGTTCTTGTGGTAGGATGAAGTCTCCTTTGGGTATATACCCAAGAGTGGTATAGCTGGGTCTTTAGGAAGATATATTGCTATATTTTTTAATATTTTGTTAATTCTTTGAGAATTTCATACAATTTATTTTGATCATATTATCCCATACTCTTTCCCCAACTCCTCCCATGTCCACTCTACTCCCTAGCCCCAACTTCATGTTTCTTCTTTTTTTAAAATAACCCATCAAATATAATTTGTGTAGCCTATATACTCACAGGTATGGGGCCATCTGAAGAAGTATAGTTGAGCAACCAGGGGTCACATCCTTACAAAGAACCCAACTCTTCCCTTCTAGAAGTCGTCAAGTGCCCAAAGCACCTCAATTCGGGGAGGGGGCCCAGGAACCCTTTCTTTGGTAAATACAGCAAAAAGTAACGAAAGAAAAGCTAAAAAGTTCTACTGGAAGTACTGTGAAAAAGACTATATTGAAAACTCTAAAATACATGGGCTGTATCATTTTCTGAATGACTGTTACAAAATTGGTACATTATGAACACTCTGTATTCACATCTAAAGAAAATAAACACCAAACTTTCAAACAAAAGGAAAGTGGACCTCCCAGTAGGCCTTGTCTAAACCCGAATATCCAGGTATAAATATTGCTCAGTTTAATGCTGTTAGAAAAATCATCAAGATGTCAGAGTAGTTAAACATTAATAAGTGTGATAAAAATGATAGGCTTAAGTATCTAATGCCTGTGCTCATGTAAACAATCTCTGTGCTGTTCTTGCAAATCTCCAATTTCTATAAACATTCAGCTCATGTAAAGAGGAATCAGAGAGTATGTAAATTAAGAAGGCTGAGTTCCCGGTAAAATCTTACTGGCTAATTGTTAAAGGTTGATGGAATAATATGAGTTCAAAATGATGTTCCTAAAGACACAGTTTCAAACCAGAGTGAGTCCTCTTTTTTTGGAAATACTTTTTACCTTCCATTTTAATGGGGTTTTTAAAACTTCCATTTTACGTCAAATTTCCTTGAAAGGTGATGTAATGAGTATAAACATAAACACATTTGAAGTCTGAATTCCGTTTCACCTGAATATATAACAGATGTCACATCCACCACTGAGGGGAACATGAGGCTTTTTCAGAAATGTCATCTGATTATCCATCATCAGTAAGTATGGAGAAAACAAAATTCCAGAAAACATCCAAAGATCACCAAAAGCTACAGTAAAGATGTTTCAGATTTTACATTTTGAACAGTGCATTGACAATGGAAGATCAATTCAATTAAAGTTATATTCATTTTATATTATATCTTCTAATGCTTTATTTTTGTGAAGAATTTCACAAAACATCTGACATTTTAAAGAGCTTCTCTCTACATGGGGATCATTCCTAAAGAAAATATTAGGGATGACTGTTGGGGGACACCTGGCTTAACCAGAGACATTCCATGTTTGGAACTCATATGAAAAGGCTCAGCTGCTTGCAGCATTGCTCTGTCCTGGATTCTCCATTTGAGCACTAAAGACAGTTCTCATCCTCAGAAAAGTGTACAGGGCTGGCCTAACAACCTCCTATTCCCCAAGCTATCGACAATCCCAACATACTGTTAGAAGTTCGTCACAGCTTCCATAAGCTACTATCTCAGTTTTCAAGTTCTCTCCTTCTAAACATTATGTGGCTAGTTAGCCCTCATCCTTTATTAGGCTCCTTTCAGTAGCAAAATGAGTTATCCTGAGTACATAAATTTTCATTCTCAACCCTATTCTGTCACATTCGCTGACTTAGGAACATTAGATAATCTTGAGGATGTGCTCATTACCGTCAGATGGCTCATTTACTCTGAAAGCTGTAAATTTTGCTCTATCTAGTTCTTCCCACATCCACGCATGCAGCACATCCACCTTCCCATCTCTTGTGAGGTATAGCCAGGTGAGTGACTTTCACCAAAAATGGGAGACATGCATGCAATGTTATGTAGCAGAAATCATATTATCCATATACAGTTTATCATACTGCCTTCCTAACAGAGAAATCACAAAAGCAGATGTTGAAATGAGGCCTCTTCCAACCTGTCTCTAAATGGTCCAAGTACAAAAAACTCCTTCAGTCCGCCACGATGGATATGTAACAGTGAAATGTGAAGTCACTGGGATTTGGTTTGCTTCGTGTGGTTTAATCTAGCCTACAACGGCTTGCCCATGTGAGTACAGCATTCACAATGCCGACTGTGGAACATTTATGCAGAAGCATCCACGATCTGTTATGTTTAAGATAAACGACACTAAGTAGAAGCTTGGACATCCATGAAATACTTCACTTTAACTGTTCAAATCATCCTCCTCAAATGCAGTACTGTAAGCACCAACCACACCAAGGCAGAGGGAAAGAGAACACTATGTGAATAGAAAAAAAGAAATTCACTTTGTTAGACTCCTAACAGATGGAAATCTCACAATCTTAGAGGATTGTCACTCTAAGCCTGAGTGACATGAGCTGTATTTTGAGCAAGTCCATGAAGAGGGCCTGAGAATGACAAGGCAGTTATGGAAATGTGGCATTCAAGAGTGGAAAGCAGTGAAGGAGAATGCCTCAGAATGAGGATGTGAACCAACACACAGAAAGAGCAGCTATTCAAAGAGGACAAGAAATAAAATTGAGAAAAATAGATTTCTATCTCAATCAAATAGAAATTTCACTAAAATCCCAAGATACACAATTATAATTATTATCTATGACTAGGTTTCATTTAATCACACAATATAGGATTAGGTTTCATTTCAACACATAATGCAGGGATTGCTTTTACCATCATTAAAATCAAGAATACACACTTAAAGATGCTTTGGTGATGAAAAGTACTGACAGATACCTATCTTGCCCTAAGTTAAAAAACCAGAGGAATGGGACTAGACATAGAGTACTACTCTGACCCATCTTGATGCCATTGGGTTGTTGGATAATATTATTTTAAGGTGTGTTACTTTTGTTTATGATGTGGAACTTCTGTTTAATAATGTAAAGATGTGTTCCTTTTGTTTATTCTGTGTTTGTTTAACTGGAGGAAGTTGTGATTCATTACCTGTCTAAAACACCTGATGGTCTAATAAACAGTTGAATGGCCAGTAGTGAGACAGGAACAAGGATAGGTAGGGCTGGCAGGCTGAGTTTATAAGTAGAAGAAGGAACAAGGAAGAGGAGGAGCAAAAGAAGGAGGAGAGGAGGACACTAGAGACCAGACACCCAGTAACACAGTCAGCCACAGAGTAAAAAGGAAAGTAAGACATACAGAAGTAATAGAAGAAAAAATCCCAGAGGCAAAAGGTATTCAGAATATTTAAGTTAAGAAAAACTGGCTAGAAACAAGTCAAGCGAAGGCTGGGTATTTCTAACAAAGAAAAAAATCTCCGTGTGTAATTATTTGGGAGTTGGGTGGCAGGCTCCCAAAAGAGCTAAGAGTAAAAACCAGAAGAGTAAAATAAAACAAACAATAATATTGGGTGGTTCATCTCACAGGGCACAGGATCTCCTAAGTACTTAAGGATTCTAGAACAGCAAGATGTTTAAGGAAATATTCCCGAGAAGTCTTAATTCTAGTTCAAGATAGTTTTTTGTGTGTGTGTGTGTATGTGTACCACAAGGCTTGTATGTGAGCTAGTATTTAATATCATGTTGCTGTATATACTATTAGCTTCAATGCTCTATATTCATTTGAGATTACAGATTGAGTTTATAAAAGCAGTATGGTAGTATAAAGGAGTGGTTTTCGGAAGCTTTTCACTTTAAAAAAAATAGAATTCTGTTATAGGTGTTAAAAACCAGAGGCTAACAGGACAGGCTGAAGCACCAGGGGATGTCAGAGAGAGAAATAGTAGATAACTATGACCAAAATACACTGCAAATAATATGAAAGTTATGAAGAATGAATAAAAAGTGTTACTGAAAACATTTTAAAACAACCAAGGTTGATCTAGCAAATAATTGATGACCAACATTCCTTTTATTCCTAATAATTTACACTTCTTGTTCACTGTTACTCTGTCCATGTTTAGATGACTAAAAAGGCAAGGCTGAGATGTGAAGAATTTTGAGGAACAAGGACTGTATTCTCTGTCACAATTTAGAGGAGACAATCTCCCAGGCAGTGTCCCTTGTTCTTAGTAATTCCAACTGCTGCAATAGATGTTTCTGTGTCCTGGGCTTGTATCTTTTTTGTCATACCTTTTCTTTATTGTCTCTGTCTAGAACTAATTTTTAAACACCCATTTCAGGAAACTGTTTAACCCCTGGGGGTGACAGTGATAGACATTCAATGATAGTCCCAGACCACAGAAATTTTAGAAATTGGTGAGAAGAATTTTAACTACCTGGAAAATATAAGGGCCAGGATTTCCTAACCATTCTCTGAAATATTTCGGGGGTGGGGATTGTGAAACTGCTAGGGTCCTTAGAGTCCATTACTAGAAGATAAATATAGGTGATAGTGAGTTTTACCTCCCAAAACATAACTAAATAGAAATATCTTTTCTGTGTGTGGAGGGTATGGTATTGGGAGCTTTACAAAATAGCTTTCCACAATTAACAACAAAATGGGGAGGTTTGTTTTTGTCAACAAAAATCAATATATTAAAAAATAATAGCTGTCAAGGAAGATGAATATAAGTTTTGACTAAAAAAGGAAGTAGGAAGGACTTGTAATTTTATTTCAATTAAATACACTCAAATTGTAATATAAAATTCTAATATTTGACATCCAAGGTGCACAGAAAACTTTACTGATATCTAAGGCACTTTTTATAAAAAAAACTGGGTATAAACTCAAGACAAGGAAAGAGAGAGACTTCTGCAGGAGCAGGCCCAAGGCAACAACCTCCACAGGAACAGATACAAGGGAGAAACTGCTGAGGAAGCAGGCTTGAGCCAGAGACCTGTGCAGGTCCAGGTACAAGTCAAGAACTTCCGAGGGAGCAGGTCCAAGCAAGGGACACCAACAGGAACAGGCTTAAGCCAGCGACCTCTGCCAAAGCAGACCCAAGGCAAGCAACCTCCATGGGAGCAGGCCCAAACAACACCCAGTATTGCCAAGCAAACCCCAGGAGCACTGAGAAACCTCGATGAATACTGAGTGACCTCTGGGGTGACTGGAACTGTGGCCCTGACTGTACTATGAGGAGCAACCATCTGACCCTCAGATCCACTGGCACCTGGGAGATTGATCACCAGAGATACCGCCAACTATACCAATCAGAGGAAAAGATGGGTTGACAGGTAGGAACATACTCAACACCACAAAGACCAGCACAACACCAGTAAACACTAGTGGCCCTACAACAGCAAGACTTGAAGAACCAAGTATAGATGAAGCAGAAGAAAATGACCTAAAAAATAACTTTAGGAGAATGTTTGAGGCCCTTAAAAAGGAAATGAAAAATTCCCTCAAAGAAATGGAGGAAAAGACAAACAAAAGATTGGAAGAAATCAACAAATCCCTTAAAGAGAACCAAGAAAAAGCAATCAAACAGATGAAAGAAACTATTCAAAACTTGAAAACCAAAATAAACATAATAAAGAAACACAAGCCAAAGGAATTACAGAAACAGAAATTATGATAAAATAATGAGGAACCAGAAATGCAAGCATAAACAGCAGAATACAAGCGATGGAAGAGAGAATCTCAATCACTAAGGATACAATAGAGGAAATAGACACATCAGTCAAAGAAAACATTAAATCTAACAAAAGCTTAACACAAAATATCCAGGAAATATGGGACACTATGAAAAGACTAAACCTAAGAATAATAGAGATAGATGAAGAATTCCAACTCAAAAGCAAAGAAAATATATTCAACAAAATCATAGAAGAAAACTTTCCCAACCTAAAGAAGGATATCTCTATGAAGGTATAAAGAGCTTAAAGAACACCAAATAGACTGAATCAAAAAAAAGTCCCCTCACCACAAAATCAAAACACTAAATGTACAGAATAAAGAAAGAATATTAAGAGCTGCAAAGGAAAATGCCAAGTAACATATAAAGGCAGACCTCTCAGATTACACTTGGCTTCTCAGTGGAAACAACGAAAGCTAAGAAGGTCCTAGTCAAGGATTATGCAAACATTAAGAGACCATGGATGCCAGCCCAGTCTACTATACCCAGCACAACTTTCAATCACCATAGAAGGACAAAACAAGATATTCCATGGCAGAAACAGATTTAACCAATACCTAGCCACAAACCCAGCCCTACACAAAGTACTAGAAGGAAAACCCCAACCCAAGGAAGTTGACTGCATCCACAAAAACATAGACAATAGATGATCTAACAGTAACAAATCCCAAAGAAGGGAAAAACACACACAATAATATTACCAACAATGAAAACTAAAATAACAGGAGCTATAAATCACTGGTCATTAATATCCTTTCATATTAATGGACTCAGCTCACCTATAAAAAGGCACAGGCTAACAGATTGAATACAAAAACAGAACCCATCTTCTGTTGCATACAAGAAATATACCTCAAGCTCAAAGACAGACAACACCTCAGAGTAAAGGGTTGGGAAAAAAATTCCAATCAAATGGACCTAAGAAACAAGCTTTTGTAGCTACCCTAATATCTAACAAAATAGACTTCAAATTAAAATCAATCAAAAGAGACAATGAAGGACATTGCATATTAGTCACAGGAAAAAATCCATCAAGTGGAAATCTCAATACTGAACATCAATGCCCCAAATAAAAGGGCAAATCATATGTAAAAGAAATACTTCTAAAGCTTAAAGCACACATTAAACCCCAAATACTAATAGTGGGAGACTTCAACAACCCACTCTCACCATTGGACAGGTCTGTGAGCCAGAAAATTAGGAGAGAAATAAGGGAACTAACAGATGTTATGACTCAAATGGACTTAACAGACATCTATAGAACATTCCATCCAAACATAAAAGAATATAGCTTCCTCTCAGCACCTCATGAAAACTTCTCAAAACTTGACCACATACTAGGTAACAAAGCAAACATCAACAGATACAAAAAAAATGGAATAACCCCATGTATCTTATCAGATCACTATGGCATAAAATTCAACAACACTAATTCCAGAAAGCCCACAAACACATGGAAAATAAACAATGCTCACCTGAATCGTCAATGGGTCAAGAAAGAAATGAAAGACTTCTTAAAATTCAATGAAAATGATACCACAACGTATCCAAATTTACGGGACACAATGAAAACACTGTTAAGAGGAAAGTTGATAGCACTAAATGCCTACATAAAGAAACTGGAAAAATCCCACACTAGTGTATTGTCAGAGACTGCTTTTTCATTCCCGACTGCCCAGACCATGAAATAATCACTCAGAAACTATATTATTTAAAACACTGCTTGGCCAATCATTTAAGCATGTTGCTAGCTAGCTCTTATATCTTTGGTTAAGACCATTTATATTAATAGCTGTGGCTTACCAGCAAGGTTCTACAGTGTCTGTCTCCAGGGTTGGCTACATAGCTTCTCCTTCTTTCTCCCAGCATTCACCTAGCTCTATTATGCCTTGTGCAGGCCCAAAGCAGCTTCTTTATTAATCAATGGTAAAAAGACATATTCACAGCATACAGAGGAGAACCCACATCATTAGTGAGTGAACAGAACATTTAAAAACACTAGAACAAAAGGAAGCAAACTTGCCCCGGAGGACCAGACAGTAGAAAATAATCAAATTGAGAGCTGAAATCAACAAAATAAAAACAAAGAAATAAATGAGACAAAGAGTTGGTTCTTTGAGAAAATCAACAAAATAGACAAACCTTTATACAAAAAAAATCATATTGAGTGAGGTAACTCAGACCCAGAAAGACAAATATCATATGTACTCACTCATAAATGACTTTTAGACATAAAATAAAGAAAAGCAGCCTACAATTCACAATTCCAGAGAACCTAGACAACAAAGAAGACCCTAAAAGAGACATACATGGATCTAATCTACATGGGAAGTAGCAAAAGACAAGATCTCCTGAGTAAACTGGGAGCATGGAGACCATGGGAGAAGGTAGAGGAGAGGAGGGGACAGGAGCAGACAAAAATATATAGCTCAATAAAATCAATAAAAAAAAAACATTTAAAAAGACAAGGAAAGAGCAATTACAGAGACTCACAGATTACAAAACAAAGCACAGCCATAAACAGCTTATAGGTATTATTGTAAATGGAGTTGGGTGGTGGTGAAATCTAGTGAGTGACATCTAATATTTCTTAATTTATATTTGTATTTATAGCAGCTCAGTTTTCCATATTCATACCAAATATAGACAATGTTGATAAGAATAAAAAACCACAAACAATTAGAGGAAAAATAGAAGGACTCTATGCGAACTGAACAGTTAGTGCTTAGAGAAAGAGATTGATCAGAGCCAAATGGAAGATGTCCATACATTCATATGAGATGACAGACTTTATGAGAAAACCTGACATTACAGTCAGAAGGCTCATATTACAGTGATAAAAGAGGCAATTTGCTAAGATTGCAAATATTCACAAACTTTTAAAAGAGAATCTTGAAGTAAAAATAACAATATTGAATGGAGAACTGGACTATTCAACAAAGTAGTAAATAATTTCAAGGCATCATTTTCAATCATTTTAGAAAAACTTAGAAGGATAGCAGCAAGTTCATTGTTGGCTGGCTCCATTTACCGCTCGCTGTAAGAGGCATAAACATCATGCTAGCCAGACGTGGCAAAAGAAGGAGGTTCACCTCATGGTACTCAGTAAATAGCCAGAAAATTAACGTAATAAATGAAAAGGAGAAGTAGTAGGAGCTATAAAGACAACCTGAAATCCTCAGAAGCAAACTCCAATGACGCATATACTCCAACTATGAGAATCCCTAAAAGTTCACTCAACTATGAGCTCACTCCATAGGTTAGCCCACCCTTCATGATCCATTCACATCTTAATTATGTCACCAACTGGGAATCTAGCTTTCAACTCATATAAGTCATTTGCAGGAACACTTAACACCAAATCATAAAGATTTCTGATAGAACATTCTCCACTGTTATAATTGACCTTTGATAAATTTAAAATGATTGAAATATATAATGAAGAGGGATGCTTAAAAGAAATCCCACAATAGCTAAGAATTGAGTATAATAGAGGGTTATTTATTTAGGGGTAGACTCGCAGATTACAGTCCTCTGCACAAATGGGAACAGGAACCAATCACACCACTGGAAGAGAGCTCGGAGGCTCACTTTACAACAGCGTATAGAGTATAAGAGGCCACACCAGGGTGGGTGGTTAACTTAAAGGCTACTGGTGGTAGGAATTCCTACAGCAATATAAAGCCAGGAAGACATGAAGCTAGCAATCAATAATGGGATACTTAGGGAGATTCCAAAAACGATAAAAATTAAACAATAACATTTTGAAAAATTTCAAACAAAAAAAATGTCATAAGAAACTTTAAAATACTTCGATATAACTTAAAACAAAATTTATTGAAACACATAAAAGCAAAACATGGATGCTGCTACTCCAATATTGTTATAAATGTCTGTGATTTAAGTAGAATGAAAAAAAGAGCCCATATTAACCAAATTGACACCAAAGCATAGGAAGGAATTTGTAACAACTGCAACAGGTATAATAAAATAACAAAAAATACTCAACAAAGCATTCCTGAGTATAAAGTAACTTTTTCACTCTGCTAATCTCCATGTCATACACATGCCTTTAATATGTGACATAAGAACCTCTGCAAAGACTTTAGAACATATAGAACAAGAATGAGACTAGCATGATGTCTATGAAAGAGCATTCTAATACTTCCTTTTTTACCAACTTACTGAAAAAGGGAGATGATAGAACTATAAAGAAGGAAATTATAAGACTATAGGCCAAGTGGCCTTAAAAGCAGGCAAAGCCTATCCTATGATTGGTGCCATGGATAAGTCTGAGCTTCATCAATCAATTCCATCTATGGCAGGACACTTCCTGTGGAATAACTAAAATAAAATTAATTTTAGCTTTATATTATATAGAAAAAGAAAGGGAAAATATGCATAATATGTGTTCTCACCTTGCATCTAAGTTATGGGAAAATTTAGCTGGAATTGAACTAGCAGTTTCTTCCCTGCTGGCTAGTGTTCATAGAGCCAGATGGTGCTATGCAGGCTACTGGGAGAGAGAAAGCATTTATGCTCTTAGCCAGCTGTGAACTCTATTAACGATAACACCAACCTGCCAGGCAAGATGTGCACACTGGTACCATAGTAGTATGATTGTTATAACAAACCACTCCCCAACTGGATTTAAAGAATGCTCCACAGAGTGAACCTACGTCTCATACTGCAAACCTGGCCAAAATCCCATGGTTACAGAGGTCTTAGGTCTTAGGTAAGGACCTACTGCTGCTTAGTTAAATTGACATAGTATCAAACTACCCTGTAAGCATCTATGCTTATACCTACAGACAAAGGCTACTCTAGCCTTAATCAGAGAAATCTCTCTCTGTAGTGAATAGGGGTAAATGTCTAGATCCATGGATATACAGAATATGATTTAAAAAAAGGGACAGTTAAGTGTTAAGACATTTTCACCACCTATTAAGGCTCAAAGTCATTGCAGAAGAGAGGGCAGAAAGAATTTAAGAGCTGGAAGACAGAAAAAAAATGACTTCAACATATCATTTTCTATGTACCACATGGCCTTGGCAATCATGAGCTAGGAGGAGATATGTCTACTGGCACTAGGCCTACACAAGTTGGGCCAACCCAACCATTAGCTATGGATATGGAAAGGACTCATGGTGCCCCCTACCACTTACTGCTGAACTATTGGCAACTAACAGATACTGGGAGAGGGGTAAGTATAGTATCTAGTTGAGTATCCACTGGCTATCCCATAGGTTCTAATGAATAATTTCAACACCAAACAAAATAAAAAGCCATGAATGCAAGAATAAGATTTATGGAAAAGAAGAGTGGCTGACAGAAGTGAGAGGAAGATTTTAAAAGGGGGTATAGGGAATTAATAATATAACCAGAATGCATCATATACTGAAATTGTCAGTAAACAAAAACAGTAAAAAGAATGTGTGTTCTTTACAAGACTTGTCCAGAAATATTAGATATCAAAACCAGAATCCAAAAACAGCATTAACTTGCTTCATTTTTTAAAAACCAACCTACCCAAATATGTTTATTTAAAATGATCAACAACATTGGCAGATATTTAGCTAAATTGATGGAGAGAAAAGAGAAGATTCAAATTTAATTTTAAAAATTTTGGCATTACTAAACCAACAAAAATTTTCAAAAGATTAAAAGGACATGGTAAGACAACTGCATACAAATTATATCATGTAGATGAGATGAACGCATTTCTGGAGAAATACAAACTATGAAAATTGATTCTAAAGGAAACAGACCATCTTAATAGACAAATAACAAACACAAAGATTAAATGAACAATTTACTCACAAAGAAAAAGAGCTGAGCCTATGTGGCTTGAAGAGTTAATTGTATTACATGTTTAAAGATAGTTAACATTGATCTTTAACACACAGTCCTTGAAAGATGGAAGACAAGAGAGCACTCTCCAGTTCATTCTCTTTAGTGTTACCAAACTTAGCCAAAGACAGCACAAGTAAGTAGAACCACAAACCAAGTCCCTTGTGAGCATTAGGGCAAAGCAACCCTCTTCCCCCCCCAAAATGCTACAAAACCAAATCCAGTAACTTTCTAAAAAGTTATTAGGTGTTGTTGTTGGATGAAACGTATCTCAGCGGTGCAGATTTGGTTTTGAAAAACTTTTACATATTATCCCATGATGAAACAATGAAAAACTAAAGCACTTTATCATCCTTGAGCCTGAATTCCTGTCCACATTTCCTCCCTCCTTTCTCTATTTGTTGCATGTGAAACACCATTGCCATTTGCTACCATGTGACACAGGAGAGAAGGTTCTCTCCAGAACTGAGACTGTGCCATGCACTGCTTTTGGACCTCTAAAACTGTGAGCTAACTATAGCTCTCTGTCTTCACTTAAAAGCATATTCATGAAAGAACAGTATTTCATGAAACCCATAAAATTTCAAATAAAATGTTATCTACACAAAGACCTTTCTAGTCAAGGCTATCCACAAAATACAAACAGTTCATACTCCTAACTGTGGAAAAACTATCTCCCTACTAAGATAAGAAACAACATTATAATATCCTCAACTCAACTCTGACAAAAAAAAGAAAATAAATAGCATTCATATTGAAATGGAAGAAATAAAAAAATCTATTATAGCACAAATTCTAACTGGTCTTGCTAATTAAAACCCATAGTCAGATATAAGGGGATTCAAGCTGAAAGATCAGAGAAGCAGAGCAAGTCATCCACTAGGTCTTAACCTATATGAAATCCTCAGACCGAAGTAAGAAAGATCCTATCTCCACGAATCCTCATACTGAATCCTCAGACTGAATGTCATGAGTTCCTGTCTCTTCCTGCCTTATATTCCTCTCTCTGCCCAGTCATATCACTTCCTGTCTCCACTTTCCTAGAGCTGGGATTAAAGGTGTGTGACTCCCAAGTACTGGGATTAAATTTATGAGCTATCACGTACTAGCTCTGTTTCTCTTTTGGACTGATTCAACCTCACATAGCCCAGGGTGGTCTTGAACTCAAGGAGATCTGTCAGCTTCTGTTTCCCAAGTGCTGGTATTAAAGGTGCATGCCACCACTGCCTGGTATCTATGGCTAACTAGTGGCTTAGCTCCATACTCTGATCTTTAGGCAAGCTTCATTTGTTAGATTACAAATAAAATATCATCATATCTCCCATTTTGTCTAAAATAAAAAAGATTATATCTAATATAAGAAAAAATATACATAATAACTAAATATAATATATACAGGCAATAAATACATCAACAATGTGTAGTCCATTGTATTTGACAAATTCAGAGAAAATATTCCATTATCTATCCTATCTTAGTGAGTCTAAAATCTTGCACCTAATTCACTTTCTATCCTAATTAGATTATCAAAATCATCTTTTAAATGTCTCTCAAACAAATATACTTTACACCTCTTTAGTGAATTTCTTTTCTGAATCTGGTAACAAGGAAAACTATAACTATAAAGTCTTCAACTCCATCAATACCTGAGAAGGAAATATTACCTGGGTATGCAGGAAGTGCAAGCAAATTACTTCCAAAAAATGTGAGGACTGACAGAGATAGCTGACTGCCTGGACAGTCACCCAAACTTCTTCTGCAATGTTGGGGCATCCATCTTTAGCCTACTAGCCTAGCATATCTGACAGACTTTTCTGTGAAGCAAGATATTCTGAAGGGCTGTCCTACTTTGTCTTGGCAAAGTTTGACAGTCCTTTTTTTCTGTGTCCTGCTTATCCAATTTTGACAGTATGCTGTCAGCAGTTGAGATAAGGGCACTTTCTTGCCCAATAGCTTACTTTTGCCACAGAGAAAGTAAACTATATGTGGAGTTTCTTCAGTGGTCATCATCTTCTCTGAAGTAGATTGGTGCTGCCACGAACAATCTGTATTTACTTATGATAGAGTATTTATGAAATTTTAGGGAATTGATGAAGAAAAATATATTAAAGTAAGCAAGTGCATTGAGATGACAATATAAAGTTCAACATAAAATTAATCATATCTCTAGAGACTAGATATATAAAATCTGAAAAAGAAGTTAGGAAAGCAAATACACATATAATAGCATTGAACAGAATAAACTACTAGTATTACCGTTAAAAAAAAAATCCCAAGACAGGTCGATTATAAATCATTATTTAAATAATCTAAGAAAAGTATACATGGGAAATACTCATAGATTGGAGTACAATATTGCAAAGAGATGAACACTCTCAGTTTGATCAATGAATTCAATATATTCCCAATAAGTCTGTCAGCTGCCATTTTAAAAGAACTTCCAGAGCAATTTTTAAATTAATTTTAATTAATTTTTAAATTAAAATGGATGTAAAGGACTTATAACAGACATAACAACCTGTGGAAGAAGGCAATGTTCAGATTTCAAGATCTGCTACAAGTTCCAATAATCAATGCATGCACTTTGGAACAGCTATAGACAGAGAACTCAGTGTAATCAAATTGGGAGTGCATAAACACTGAAATATTTATGGTCAATTGATTTCCATTGGATGCCAAAGGAATTCAGTGGAATAGAAAAAACTAATCAGGGGTAGACCAGAAAGCTCTGAGTTTTATCAGGCCTGATTTATAGCACATACCAACAATTTCCGCACTCATGAGATGGAAGCAGGAGAATCAAAAGTGCAATATCAAACTTAACTAGACAGTGAGTTTGGAGGTAGCCTAGGACAGATAAGATCCAAACTATGAATTAAATGATTTTCTGCTTGCCTAAGAATGAAGTTGCGGGGCTGGAGAGATGGCTCAGAGGTTAAGAGCATTGCCTGCTCTTCCAAAGGTCCTGAGTTCAATTCCCAGCAACCACATGGTGGCTCACAACCATCTTTAATGGAGTCTGGTGCCCTCTTCTGGCCTGTAGGCATACACACAGACAGAATATTGTATACATAATTAATAAATAAATATTTAAAAAAAAGAATGAAGTTACCCAAGCTCAAGTACATAAACACACAAACACACACACACACGCCACGCTTATGCAAGTAACCTTAATCAAATGCAGTAAGGAAACCAAAAAAAAGACATAAAACAAGAGGGGGAACTCATGTGGAAGAAGAAAGAATTCAGTGTGAGGAGAATGGGGAATCAGAGAGGCTAACAGGATAAATATGATTAAAATACATAATATATGTACGAAATTGTGAAAGAATAATTGTTTAAAAAAGAAACTGGGAATGCATTTTTCATCATAAAACTAAGATTAATGGCCATTTTACTGTGTTCTAGCTATTCTCAAGTATAAGTTGGAAAAGATAAACAATAAAATGCACATTCTATCCTCAAGATACTTCAATTTTATAACCATGCATAACGATTGTATAAATTTAAGCCAAATTAGTACAGTGAGTACTCTAAAGAACAGGACACAAGTTCTTTTATGTTTGACCAGAATTATGAGCTAATTCCATCAAACTTTAGTTTCAGGTTCATGCCTCCCAGAGAAGTTAAATAGAAAGATCTCAGAAAATATTTGGTTATTAAACCTCATCATGATAGAGATCATTCCTGCATGCCTACCTTAATCACCGGTACTCCACTTTTAACACTCTGAAAATACAAAATTTCTTGATCTATCAAGCACTTCTATAACCTGCTTCATAAAAGTATCACTATGTATCCAGAAGGACTACAATTGGTGATCAAATCAATTGGTGAAATCATATCAATTAAGTTGTTCAACTGATACATTCCAAATGTGAATTTGTAAGGCACCGATTTTAACAATTCTATGGATCAGAGGTAAGAAATACAATGAGAAGAAGAAGGTATTCAAATGTCTGCAGGCCTGGATCTAAGTATGTCTCTCTGTTCCCTGAATAAGAACAGACATTTTACCTTTCTAGAGTAAAGCAAACACAGAAACATGAATTTTTCTGTTGCAGGGAGGCCGCTTGTGAGTTCCCAGCTGCTTAGCCCTGAAATAATCACACAGAAACCACATTATTTCCATCACTGCTTACCCCATTAGCTTTAGCTTCTTATTAGCTAACTCTTACATCTTAATTTAACCCATCTCCATTAATCTGTATATTGCCACATGGCTGTGACTTATCAGGTAAAGTTCCAGATCCATCTCTGGCAGCTACATAACTTCTCTCTGACTCTGTCTCCTTTCTCCCAGCATTCAGTTTAGTTTTTCCCACCTAGGTCTGTTCCCCTATTGTTCTGCTATAGGCCCAAAGCAGTTCCTTTATAAACCAATGATATTCACAGCATACAGAGGGGAATCCCACGTCATTTTTCAGAGCCTGGAGAGACCTCACAGAGCATAAACACCAATCTCTCTTTTTAATAGAACAGACAACTACTGGACAAAGCGAGGTGCGGGCAGACATGAATCATGTACATAACTGGTGTAGGAGGTTCTTCTGTCTATGTGTTGCTTTCATTGGTTAAATAAAGAAACTGCCTTGGCCTTTTGATAGGACAGAACTTGGATAGGCGGGAAAAAGAGAACTGAATGCTGGGAGAAAGAAGGCAGGCAGAGAGAGCTGCCGTGGAGCCTCCAGGTCAGACATGCTGAATCTTTCCCAGTAAGCCACGACCTCATGGTGAACACAGATTAATAGAAATGGGTTAGATCAAGATGTGAGAGTTGACCAAAAAGAGGCTAGATATAATGGGCCAGGAAGTAATTTAATTAATACAACTTCTGTGTGGCTATTTTGGGGGTTAAGCAAGCCAAGCAGCAGGTCACAGCCCGCTCCTCCCACAACACATAACTACTCAGAAATCAGGTAGTTGCTTGCCAGCTTTTTGATTCATGACCCCTCATCCAGTCTCCTTGTCAATCTCAATTCCACTTCTTTAAAGCAACTATGAACTATTTGTGAGACCAATTTATCCCCCCCTTTTTTAACTCCACAAAGAGTGTGCCACAGGGGGAGCTTTATGAAGTTTAACTTACTCCCCTCAGCATTACTATGAAATATATTTTGCAGTTACTCTCAAACCACACCTTGATTTAATGGTATAGAAGCAGACTGGTGATTTCAAATCATTAAAGCCTGAGATGCCAGCAAGAGTCCCTGGGTAATGGCCTTCCTCCCAGGAGCCCAGAACTTCACCTTATCAGTGACTTAGAAGTAGTTTTCTCTCTGTCTTTGTTGTTTCTTCTATTTCTTTTTGCCACTTTTAAGCACTTTTCCAAGTCTCCAAGCTTTCATTTGCTTTCTCTGCTCAAATACATAACACAAAGGATGGGACCAAGTCAGGGATTTGAATGATGAGCAATTTATTCCTTTTGTTTCCTCTGAGAACTTATTCTTTCAACCCCAGATATGTGAAAAAAGACATGAGCCGTTCCTGTTTTCCATGAGACCCTTCCTCGTTTATTTTAATCTCTCTCTGCTGGATTTATAGACAGGAGAACAAATTGCTAATAAATTCACGATTTCTGTATTGAAAGCATTCAGCAATGGGAGAGTGGAAGGTGGACATCCTGACAGTCTCTCTTAATGGCAGGTATTATTGTTGTTTTCCTTTCTCTTTAGCTGTAACAAGCTGAAGCTTGGAAGTGCAAGTGTTTTGTTTATCACGTCAAGTTCTTACCACAGCATCTGAGCTGGAGTTCAGCCAAAATCTATAACTCACCATGGAATGAATAATTTTTCTGTCAGACAGTTGAAAATTTTGACACTTACTTTGCCAGAAAACACGGGTATAGATATGAAAGAGACCCCCTCTGGGATTTACAGTTTAGTCTCTCACTGGCTCCCCAGTCTTTCATTGTCAAAGCTCTCGCCACCCACTTAATGTTTCCAAGCATATTTCATTGCCCTTTGTTTCTGTTCAAATTCACTTAAAATCACCCTTTGAAAGACTTCTTAGTGAGCTTGTTTAATTGTTAATTTATTCTAATCTGTCAAAAACTGAAATGCCATAAACTGCTCCCAACAAAGAAGTTTCACAACCAACATACCTGTTAATAATTTTACAGTTATCTTACAATGTAATTGTAGATGTTAACATAGATATTGAGTATTACTTTTTTTTACTTTTTATTGATTCTTTGTGGATTTCACATCATGCATTCCAATTCCTTTCTTCACTCTGTCCCTTCATATCTGCCCTCCACCCTTGCCACCTCCCTCCGCACAAAATAAGTAACAATTAAAGGAAAAATAAAACAAAAAGCAAAAACCAACAAAAATCTTGGTATGGAAGCTGGATTGTGACAGTGGGTCACAAAGTATACCCTTTAGTACATACATCTTCTCTTGTAAGTGTTCATTGCAATGAGTCATTGGTCTGGTTCAAGGTGTGTGGCTTCTGCAACAGCCTCCATACTGGTCCCTCACTATGACACCTCTAGGATATCCTGTTTTTACCTTGGGTCATGGAGATCCTGCAATTTTGGATCTGCAGGTCCAGCCCCTTCACATGCTCCAGCAGTTCAAAGACGAAGTGATGTTTTCTTATTTATCCAATTTGAAATACACACCACCCTCCTTTTGTACTTATCTGACTCAAAGTTCTTTATATCAGGGATATAAAAAAGTTACTCACAAAAGCAAAAGGTGTATGTTTTTAACTAAGGAAATACTAAAATATAAATATCCAAGTTCTTACACTAATTTTTAAATTTAGATAAATCTAAAAATCAGCATTTCCTGGGTTAAATTAGTGTACTACTTGGGTATCTGCAATCCAAATAAGTCATCTGAGAAACTGGCCCCAGAACCAGTGACATACTGCTTAACTGAACAGGTCTCCAAACTATCCTAACAGATTTCTTTCTTTCTTTGTAGAATTATTTCCATCTGCTGCTTAGATATTAAACCCGGAATATGGAAAGGCTCTCCCCACTCACCCTGTTTGACTTCAAAATGCTGGCAAAGAATTTTCATGGTCAATGAATCAAGTGTTAAAATTTTGAACTTAACTGTGTAGTTGTAAGATGAAACTTTTTAAAGTGGTAAGGATCTAAAGTAGTGGGCTTTTCTATGGACTTCTGAAAAGCTCATTATTTATTGAGGATCCTTCAAACCTGTCGTGTTTAAAAACAACAAACCTTTCCTCGATTTTTCTCCAAGTTATGGATATTAAAACAAATTTATGGAGAGTGTCATAAGGCATACTGAACAATTTAAATATGGTTAAACTTGAGCATCCAGACCTTTGAGAAGCTGAAAATGTACGCATGCAGGTATTTGTATAAATATAAGTAAATAGCTATTTGCATGCATGCAAGTGACAATTGTCACTAAACAGCGATTTCTTCATGAAAACTTAAAGGTAATGATAAATGATGTTTAACCTTTAAGAATGGCAACATTTTTCATGGCATCTTGACTGGAAAGCACAGAGTTACTTCTAAGAAACATAATTGCTTCCAGAAATTTTTAAACCACTAAGAGAATGTTTATATGAAATGAGCAATAGTCACGAGGAGTGAATAAACCAGATCCTACGCACATGCTCAGCCCAGGCACGCACAAGAACTGCAGGAGACCCATATGCAGGACACATCGCTAAGCCTAGCTTCTTCCTGCTTGTATTAGTCTTGCCACCTCGCCATTCCTCTACCATGCAGTACTGGAGAGCACAGGCCCTCCATAGCCGTATGAGTCCAATTCACGTTCCCAAGTCTACACACTGGCTTCTGCCCTCCCATCATTCCTTTCATTCACAAGTCCCATCATCCTTTCTTCACATTGTCTCTTGCTCACTTGCTTCCTTTGATCTCCTTTTAGCACTATCTTCCTTGATCTTCTGCAATTGTTTGATGCTATGCAGCCAAACAGTATACATCCAGTAATTCCTGGCTAATGATAAAAAGGACTCTGAGTTATAACACAGAGCTTGGAACTATTCCTCCTCTCTGTTCCATTCATATATAACTTGGAAGAAACATTTGAGGTGGGATCTGTTGTCCCAAAGGGTCTTGGGGTGTTCCATCATGCCATGCCAGGTTCTTTGTCTCAAACAATTAGGAAAGATACCAAGACACAACAATAAGAGTATAGTTCTATTGAAAGTGGGAGTAAAAGTGGAAGTACAGTCCTCAGGCTGGAAGTGTAGCAGAAAACTCATTCTGAACATCACGAAATTCTTTTCCAAGCTCTTTTTATGGGTTTAGGAAATAGAGCAGCCCATCCCTAGGGTAGGGTATAGGGTTAATTCCTTACCCTGATTGACAAATAGGCTGTTACTTAACTTTGGACCATCTGTTCGTGCATGGGTCACACATCCCTTAATTCTAAGCATCTGTAAGACCTGTTATGTATACTCCTGAGATGGTAGATACAGGCTTTCCCTTGGCAGGTCACTTTCAGGTCAGATCAGCCTTTAATTAGTTAGAGCCAAATTCTGGCTTAAACTTGACTTGTTTATATTCATTTTGATCATGAAGTGCCTGACCCCCAAATTACACACAGGAGAAGAGGTACTGTGTGTTGCCCCTCCAAGAAGGGGCAACAAAGGAGATGTGCCCCCGGAGATGGATTGTGCCTACAGTCACCTACTTCAGGTTCACATAACCAGGAGAAAGACAATGAAGACTGTACAACTGCTACATGTTAGTTTTCATTTTATTAATGTTTAAAGAGATGAAAGAATTGACCATTGATTTGATCATTTTGTAATATACACATCTATCAAATTATTGTACTGTACCCTGTAAATATGTACAATTAAAACAATAGCTAAAAAATAAATTTTGATAGCAGAAATCATAGAGTCATGAATAATGCTCAGAAACATCTGGGCAAGTCATTAAAGAATCTCAGAACAGTTAGAACTCAGCAAGACCTAGCTACCTGATCCAAAAGTCTCCAAACACAACAGCTCTATTAAATATGTGAGAATTTTCCATAAAACTTTAAGATGCCATAAGAGAGATTTTTATAGTTCGCCACCATGAAAAATGTTACTGTCCAATATCAGAGCTAGTATGCAAAGCTTTCATCTTAAATTGAAGAGAAACAAAGCAGAAATACCCATTGCAGTTTACAGAAAAGTCACAGTGTGTCCTTCTGGCTCAGAGCAGCAAACAAAAAGATCTGTGTTGAGGAGTGATTGATGTAGCTGTTTTGTATCTTCATACTCCAGGGCAACAGAAAGAAAGCAAGGAGAATTTAATTTCCTCTGATTAAAAGTTGCATTTTCTTTTCTGTCTCTTTCTTCTTTCTCCCTGCCATCTGCCTTCCACATCGACCCCCGCCTCCCTCCCTGAGTTTTCTCTATTTGTACCCTGGTGGCACAGATTCAGAAGAAAGGTGCAGTCTGATCATTTGGGTGGTCCGAGTAAATCTTTAGTCTTTGGCTAACCTCTCCTTAGACTGGAAAGTGGCCAAGAATTTGCAGTGTTAGGGAGAGTCACTTTGAAAGGCTGCAAGCCTACATCTGGGTGCATGTCAGTACAGTTCCCCTGGTTTAGTAAGAAAAAGTGAACAGTAACTTTTCAACCAGAGCAAAAACAATTCCTCCCAATCTTAAAATGCACTCTTGTAGAAGCTGTTTCTTACCGGTTACAATGTCCTTTTATTTCAGTTTATGGCTTGACTTATCCTGCCTGCTAGCTAAGCCAAGAAACTTCGTCATTCTAAAGAAACGGCTCCACCCACATGTATTCCTTTGTCTGCACTCTCTACTCCCTCTTACCCTCACAACATTTCATTAAACACCGGATCAGGACCAGATAAGATTTGCTTTGTTTCTCAGTATAATTTTAGGAACCGTACATGAAAATCTCTCCCCACAGCACCTCCTTTTCATTACAACATTAAATTAGATTCATTCTGAAAGACCAGTTGTATTTTTTTAATTAAATGGAGAAATAAAATCTCCTTTTTCCATAAGTAGGCTCACAAAGAATTCAGGAGTTATTTCTCCCAATAATATCTTAACAAAAGAGGTTTAAATCCCCAGAATTAGAGTGAGGATTAGAGGGGGCAATCACCTGCGCAGTAAGGATACATTATCACAAATGTTGAAGGGGATGTATCTTTTGGTACCTGACAAAAGCTAATAAAAATATCCACAATGGTAACAATGATGCTAGTAGCATTTCAGTGAAAAGAACCCAAATTGCTGCCAGAAGACAAGGTTCTAAATCCACTTAGGCTCATCAGTGCATGCCTGGAAATTTCTAATGAAAGACTCCATCAAAGAAAGGTTTAAACACTTTGTGCAAGATCAAACTTGTAGAATTAAGTTCAAACTGATGCATTTTTTGAGAGTGATGGATTCCCACTGCTCTAATAGTTTAGCTTTTGAGAACACTCTTGACTTGCTATATGTCAGGCAGGATACAAGCAAGACAGTGGATAATAAGGACGGAAGACTTACAGTATGTAACTAGTCTCCATTGGTGTGCAGTTCCCTTTGGAAGTTCGAGTGCTCTGAAAGTGATCAGTATGGGACTGGATAAGATAAACTATACCACACTGTAATGGTGCAAATATTTTATCTGGGTTAAAACAATTAGATAAACTTTGTTCAAATGAAAAATTTCCAGTAGAAGTGATATACCAAAAGAAAAAAGGGAACATTTCAAGTTCACATTTGAAGATTTATTTTATTCTGTTTGTTTGTTTTGTGTATGTACATGCAAGTGTGTGAGCAGGCACATGGAGGCCAGAGGAGGACACTGGAGTCCTGGAAGTGAAGATGGGACATGAGTCAACCACAGTACATGAGCACAAGTGCTCCTAACCTCTGAGACATCTCTGCAGACCCTCAAGCTTGCATTTGAGACATGGCAGAGAGAAAATCACTTCCTAGTTTTTAATGTATTTTTCCTATAACAAAACGAGATTAAACTGACAGAGTTAGAAAAGGAGTAAATTCAGGTAATACCAGACTGCTGTTTTCAAGAATTACTAACTATTAAATTCAAATTTATTTCTATATTTTTAGTCTTCTTATTGGAAAGTGACTTCTTTCATATAATATATTCTGATTATAGCTTTCCCCTCTCCCAATTACTATCAGGTCCTCCACTTTCCCACCCACCCAAAACTACACACTTTCTTTCGCTCTTTTATAAGAATATAAACAGGCATCTATCATCAACATAATAATAATAATAGAAGAAGAAATTAAAAACAAGTCAGAATAAGACAAAGCAAACAAAAGAAAAAGAGCCAAACAAAAAGATCAAGAAACACATATATACACAGAAACACATTCATAACCACATAAAAACACAAAACCAGAAACCATAATATATACACAAAGAACAAATGACCTATATGATGGCTATTCTTGTTTGTCAGTTTGACTATGTATGGAATAAACTAAGCTAGGTACACCTGCGGAGGATTTTTCTTAGTTAAATTGAAGTGGGAAGAGCTACGCTTAATCCTGGTCTTTTTTGAGGTGGGAAGACCCACCTTAAATCTGGGTGACACCTCCTGCTTGCTGCCTATGCAAAGGACATGGAAGAAGGAAGCTTGCTTTCTCTTTGTTGTTTGTTCTCAGCCTGGCTGCAGGTCCACTTCTCCACTGGCATTAGAGTCTGCTTCTTCAGAATTCCAACATATCCTGAAGACCAGCTGAAAGATCCAGCCTCAAGGCCTGAATAGTTATTGGATTCTTAGACTTTCTGTTAATAGACAGCCATTGTTGGACTAGCTGAACCACAGCCTATAAACCATTCTAATAAATTCTCTTTATATATGCTTAGGTCAATAAATAGAAGATACAGATAGACAGGTGATTGATAGATAGATGGATGGATGGATGGATGGATGGATAGATAGATTGATAGATACATACATACATACATATGTAGATACATACATAGATACATAGATAGGCAGATACATAGATAGATACATAGATAGGCAGATGATACATAGATACATACATAATTTCTGTTCCTCTAGAAAATGCTGACTGACACAAGATGGAGAGAGAGAGAGAGAGAGAGAGAGAGAGAGAGAGACTTACACTAACCTTACAGTGGTGCTAGAGTGAGGACAGTCTGTAGCAGAGCAACTCACTTGACAGACAGGAGTGCATTGTGTAGGCTGTCCACATCACAGCAGATAAATAAGTAATGAGTGAGGTGGGAACTAGGAGTGGATATAAACTTCAAGAGCCTTCTTTTGCTGACCTGCTTCTGAGAGTTAGGCCTTACCTCCTCCAGCTTCCACAGCAGCCTCGCATAGCGCCATCAGCTGGGGAGGTGGTATTCAAACCAGGAGCATCCAGGATACATTTCAGATTTAAACCAGACACTCTGACTCTAACCCGCAAAGGCTGACGCCATCTCATAACATAAAATGCATTCAACTCAGCCCCTAGTTCTAAGACTATTTTTTTTCAGAAATCTAGCTTCATTATTTAGCAATTTGTGAGCTGAATAGGCTTTTAACTTCTCTTTATTGAAAATAGATTCTTCTCTCATACAATACATCCTGACCACAGTTTCCCCTGTCTCTACTCCTCCAAGCTCCCCCTGAGACTCTTAACAGTTACAGCATTGTTCAGACGTCTAAGTCTAGTATATATATTGAGACCCTAAGTAATATCTTAATTGTAAGCCCCTACAAAATAAAACACAAATCACATATTTCCAATATACAATGGTACACACAAAATAATCCCACTAAAAACGGAGGTGCTGAAGTCTTATCCTGTTACTCTGTGTTCAGTGGATATCCCTGAGAGGCCTGCTTTTTTTTTCTTTTATAGGGAAACAGGAGAAGCTGATCAGATGAAGAGAGGAGGTGGGTAGAGGGACTGGGAAGAATGGGGGTGCTGGAGTCATGATTTAATATGTGAGAGAAGAATAAAAGATTTTTTAAAGAGAGAAAAGTTTAAAAATTTAAATGGAGGTATTGGAGTACAGCAAGGAAATCTGAACAAAGAGAATAATGAAACATACCATATAATACCTTGTCAGTGATCTCTTGTGGAAAATCCAACCCTTCTACACATTACCTGACCATGAGCTCTTCTCAGACATTTTGATAGATGACTCAGTTACCATATAACTCATCATCCACATAAATGCCAACAAAGAACTGTTTCAAGCTCATGCAGTAACCAGGCCCATTCTTGCATTGATGCAGTACCCTTTCAGCACCCCCATGACTCGGGAAAAACACTTCCCTAGAAACCCCCTTCTGGTCTGTCTACCCTAGAGCCCTATCTATCTTTTAAAAATGAATCTTATATTTAGGAAGTGATCTCCTGTGCCAATGCGTCCAAGGCTACTTCCCACTTTCTCTTCTATCAGGTTCAGTGTAACTGCATTGATGGTGAGGTACTCGATCCATTTGACCTTGAGTTTTGTTTTTGGGGATAGATATGGATCTATTTGCATTCTTCTACATGTCCACATCCAGTTATGCCAGCTTCACTTGTTAAAGAGGCTTTCTTTTTTCCATTGTACAATTTGTGTAGGAGGTCCTTCTGTCTATGTGTTGCTTTCATTGGTTAATAAAGGAACTGCTTTGGGCCTACAGCAGAGCTGCAGGGGAACAGAGCTAGGTGGGGAAAACTAAACAGAATGCTGGGAGGAAGAAGGCAGAGTCAGAGAGAAACGCCATGGAGCCTCCAGAGTCAGACATACAGAATCTTTGCCAGTAAGCCACGGCCACGTGGCGATATACAGATTAATAGAAATGGGTTAACCAATAAGAGTTAACCAATAAGAAGCTAGAGCTAATGGACCAATCAGTATACTTAATACAGTTTCTGTAGGATTATTTTGGGTCTGAGCTAGCCGAGCTGCTGGGAAAAACAAGCGGCCCCTCCAGCAACATACAATTTTGGTTTCTTTGTCAAAAATCAGATGTTCGTATGTGCCGAGATTAATGTCAGGGTCTTTGATTCCATTGCTCTCCATGTCTGTTTTTATGCCAATACCAAACTGTTTTTATTACTATAGAAGAGCTTGAAGTCAAGGATGGTGATGCCTCTGGAATCCCTTCATTTTACAGGATTGTTTCGTCTATCCTGGGTTTTTTGTTTTTCCATATGAAATTGAGTGTTCTTCTTTAGAGGTCTGTGAAGAATTGTGTTGGGACTTTGGTGGGGATTGCATTGAATCTGTAGTTTGCTTTTCGTAAGATTGTCATTTTTATTACGTTGATCCTACCTATCCAAGAGCATGGGAGATCTTTCTATTTTCTGATAGCTTCTTCAGTTTCTTTCTTCAAAGACTGAATGTTCTTGTCATACAGGTCTTTTACTTGTTTGATTAGATTTACCCCAAGGCACTTTATATGATTTGTGGCTATTGTAAAGGGTGATGTTTCTCTGATTTCTTTCTCTGCTTCTTTATCTATATGGAGCTTTCCCATCTGAAATGTCACTGAGTATTGTCTTTGCTGTTTATTTTTCCATTGCCATTCCTGCCTCCCAAAATGCCACTCAAATCCCCCATTAAGCAAGGCTTAGAGCACTATGGGTCTTCCCTAGCACAAACCTCCAACCTCCCCGTATCCCAAAAACAGTTCTAAGAACCATGTGTCCTAACAGTCCCTCTGTTAAGGTTTCCTCTTCCAAAGTGGGTCTATGTTTGTGTCAAGCTGATAAAAATATAGCCAGAACATCCAGTGTACCTTCTTTTGTTCAGACTTGTAGTGGAGAGTCTAGGCATGCCAATTAGCTAAGAGAAAAGAGTAAAAGCTGTCTAGATTGGGAAGAAGGAAAAGCTGCTTATTAACAACTTCACCTTCTGTATAGAAAATCTACTAAAATACATACACGGAGTTTCTATAAGTAATCCTTGATGTAGCCAAGTAGTGGAGTGTTGCCAAGCATATGCATCCTATATTCAATTTTGAAAAATCTAATACAACAAGCAGCAATTGAACTCTTTAGAAATATCATTTATAAGAGCACCACAATACATGGAATGCTTAAATAATAGTGACCAAAACTATGACTTACTCATGGAAGAATTATATTTTTAAATGCTATGAGAATTGAAGTATATTCTGTTCTTGAGTCAGAAGAATCCATGTAGTTGAAATTAAAATTCTGCTCAAATTTATCTATATTTCAATATAGACATATATTTCAATAATACTAACAAAAATATTAGGTTTGGGGGAAATTTATAAACTGCTTCTTAAAGTTATGAGAAAATGCTGAATAAATAAGATAATCAAAACAAATACCCACATGGGGAAGAATAAATCTAAATCTCTATCTCAAATACCAGTCACAGAAATCACCTCAAAATGGCCTAAAGAACTCACATGTACAACCTAAATTCAAGAAATTACCAAAATAGAATGAAGGTAAAGCAGTCAGGATATGACTAACTGTGGGAGCCAGGGTCTGTTGACCTAGGTAAGTCACCAGTGACAGACGAAAAGCATGACCTCACACAAGTCTAGCTTACTTAAGCTTCTCTCCTGTTGGAGGAGGGGCCGCTTGTTGGTTCCCAGCTGCCCGGCTAGCTGAGACCCAAAATAATCACACAGAAAGTATATTAATTAAATCACTGTTTGACCCATTAGCTCTAACTTCTTATTGGCTAAATCTTACATATTAATTTAACTCATTTCTATTAATCTGTGTATCGCCATGTGGCTGTGGCTTACCAGCTAAAGTTCCCAGCGTCTCCTTCCGGTGGCTCCATGTATTCTCTCTAACTCCGCCTTCCTCCTCCCATGCTATAGGCCAAACCAGTTCTTTATTCATTAACCAATAAACACAACAAATAGACAGAAGGACCTCCAACACCATTGTCCCCCTGCAGGAGGGGTGTTTCAATTTAGAGGAAATAACTACACAGCTGGCATGAGTATGAACGTAGAAGAAAAGACTTCACAACTACAAGAAGCAAAAGCAAAATTAATCAGTAAATAGAAGTTTTTGCACAGCAAAAAAAAATCAAGTGAAGAGATAATCTACAGAAGGGAAGATACTGGTCTCCTATACATAAGACAAGATGCTCATATCTTGAATATGCAAGAAACTGCAAATTAAAGAAAGAGAAAAGAAGAAAAACAATGAGAAGCAACCTCGTTTAATAACTGGTCATGGTGGTGACTAGAGAGAAGGCTTGGTGTTTAAGAAAGCCTAATGTTCTTCCAGAAGGCCCTACTTGAGTTTCCAACATCCTCATCAGAAAGTTCACGATCACCTGTAAAGCTAGCCACAAAAAATCCAAGCCATCTTCTAGCCTCTTCAGAAGCCCATACACATTTGACATACATACAGAAACATAGGCTTATATATAAATAAAACACTGAATTGGTCATAGACTTAAGGAGACATTATCCAAAAGAAGACAAATAGCTGACATGTATATAAGTTGATTTTTACCTTCACTAATAATAAAGAAAATGAGCATCAAAACCACAATAAAATATCACCTCACCCCAGTAAGAATGGCAGCTTTCAAAAAAAAACAAAATATAACAATTTAGTAGGATACAGAAGAAAAAGAACCCTAGTGCATCTTAGTAAGAATGAGAACTAGTACTGACGTCTTGAGAAACAATATGGAAGTTCTTCAAAACATCTACCACGTGATTCAGAAATTTGACTGCCCTCCAGATAGCCACAAGAAAATGGCATTATTAGGTCAAAGAAACATCTGAGTTCCTTTGCACACTACTCACGGCAGCTACGAAACTGAAGCAACCTAAGGGTCTAAAACCTGATGGAGGCATTAAAATATTTGCAAACTAGGATGCTATTCAGCCATGGTAAAGGTTGAAATCCTGACACTTGTACCAACATGAGTGAAACTAGAAACCGCTATGAAAAACCAAGTAAGCTATTCATAAAAGACAAGTGCTACAAAGTCTCACTCATATGTGAAATGCAAAAACGTGGCTTTCCTGCCATTGAGAGAAGAATGGTGATTATCAGAGAGTGAGGGTAGCAGTAGCAGAGAGATGAAAAGAAATCAAGCATTGGGTACTAAGTTACAGTTAGACAGAGTGAGTCCTGGCGTTTCTACTGAACAGTATTGGGGCTAGCAAGACACTTTAAAAAAAATGCACAACTTTGAATTAAGCAATACTCTTGTAGACTACAGTGAAAAGTCCAGTGTATGAAAAGTGATTTTACTTCACCAAAATAAAGCAAATGCTCTTCAAAACATTGTTAAGAAGTGATTCTTATAAGATCCTAAAAAAAAATCTATGAAAAAACAAAGCAGCTTCTATACACAAACAAACAAAATTCCCAACAAGTGCCTTCGGATGAACTTAATCATGGGTATTAAAGACTTCTGCAGTTAAAGTTATAAATCAGTAAAGAAAGAAGTTAAAAGAAACAGTAGAAGATGGAAATATGTCCTTCTTCATGGATCCACACAGTCTTAGAAAGGTGCCAGGGTGGCAAAAGTAAGAGACAAATATCAAGATTGTGATGGCATTCTTCACATCAACAGAAAAGGGAATCTTCAAGTTCATAGGGAAACATAGATGATCCAGAATAGCCTAAGCAATCCTGAAAAATATGCAGCAATTCTAGAAGTCCCCTGCCTTGAAACTAAATTAGAAAGCTGTATTAACAGAAACACCATGAGACTAGCACAAAGCAGACGTGTATTTCAAAGAATAAATTGAACTATTCCAAAACAAATCCAAATAGTTACAGTCATCTGATTCCTGAAAACAATTCCAAAACATACATCAGTGGGGGGGAAAGCCTCCATAAGAAGTGTTCCTGTATAAAATCAAATCTATGCCTCTCATCCAAGATTAAAACAAAAATAACAAAAGTAGACCCAAGACCTTAATGTAAGTCCTGAAACTTTGCAAATACTACAGGAAAACAGAAATAACGCTTCAAGGTCTAGGTGTAAGCAAGGGTTTTATGAATGGAAATCAGCTCAGAAAATAGGAACCAGAATTGACAAATGGGAGCCCATCAGATTAAAAGGCTCGTACACATCCGAAAAACAACTAAGAGAGTACATTGTCTATAGGATGAGAGGGAAGGATCTGCCAGGGGATTCATATCCAGAATATACATGTTAAAACTCAAAAGAGTTGGCAAAAGAAAAATAACCCAATCAACCAGTTAGCAATGAAATTGAACAAGTGCTTTTCAAAAGGAGACATACAAATCATCAATAAATACATAAGAAATGTTCAGCGTCCTTAGCTATTAGGGAAATGTAAATCAAAGCTACAGAGATTCCACCACATTCCCTTAGAATGGCTGTTGCAAAAACACAAGCGAATGTAGGTGGTGAAGCAAGCAGAGGTGAAAGAGGCTTTTTTCAGGGTTGGTGGTAATGACAATTTATGGAGATAAGTACAAAGGTACCTCAAAAAAATTATAATTTTTATACCATCAAGTCATAGAATTCCAGGGCATAGAACCCAAGATACCTGACTATAGAGATACGTGCCCACCTATTACAATCACAAAACTACAGAATCAGCAAAATACCCATCTACGGATGACTGGATCAAGGGAGTGTAGATTGTGCTTCCAATGAAATTTCATTCATTGAAATAAAAAAAATTAATTTACCTCATTAGTGGGAAATGAGTAAACCTAGTGAGCATCATGTTAAGTGAGATAGGCCAGGCCCAAGAAGAAAACTGTCAGATGGTTCTCTCATATTTGCCATCTAGGGAGGAAAAGAGGAAGAACATGAAAGCAGGGGCAGAGAGGGACCTGAAGACAAAGAGCAATAGAGCCTAAAAAACAGCTAGCAAAGATAAAACACGGAATGGATATGATCAAAATAAACTATTTACACGCATGTAAGTACCACGACATAAGTCCTTACTTTGTACAATTCATACACACCTATAAAAGCTTTAGAAATGCTACTCAATGAATGAAAAGACAAGCCATATCCTAAAATGAAACACAAATTACATGTCTGATGATAGATACGTGCCAAAATACAGAAAGAACACTAAAACTCAATAAAAGGAAACAAACAACCCAATAAAAAGATAAAGACAGGAAATTTGTATAGATATTTGACCAAAGAAGTTTCGCTAGGGAGTAAGGACATTTAAAATATACTTGATAACTCCAGCCAAAGGGGTAAATGAATATCATAATAATATTCAAGTGTACACAAATTAGAAAGATCAAATTTAAGATGAATGGCCAAACGCTGCATGCGATATGGTAAAACTAGGGTTTTCATATGCGGCTGGCCCAGATGCAGAATAGTAAAACTTCTCTGGGAAGCCTCATAAACAGGCTACATATACATATATTTATTAGCCATTCTACTCCTAAATACTTGTCGAAGACATTTAAAAATATGTTCACACAAAGAGTGTTCTTAGGAACTTCATTGTTAACAGTCAAAATTTAAAAAACAAAACAGCCAAAATGCCAACTGTTGACAACATATATACAAACCAACATATCCAAATAACAGACTAGCAATCAATAAAAGTGACTGCTCTATTGATATTGATTATAGAGTGATGAATCTCAAATTATTCTGTATAATCAGCCAGATTAAAACAAATGTATGTTGTAATTCTATGTATGCAATTCAGTAACATACAATAACAAAAAAAACTACTCCTGGTTTTAATCTTTCTTAGCCCCCTTCCAGAAATATCTCCCTCCCATTTCTTTTGCATGAAGTCAACCTGGCACATGTCTCTTGGAATGGGCAGCAACTGTCATCAACCTGTTTGAAACGACAAAGGTATAGACAATTACATCACAGTGACCCTGCGGAAATGACTGAGACAGCAACTGAGAAGAATTTCAATACCAAAAGAGATAATGACAGTAATGTATCATAACACTAAAAGCCATAGTTCATCTAGCCATGAGAGATAAACAAAAGCTGGAGCAGGGGGAAGACCTTCCCTAAAGAAGATTGCCATATCAATCAGAAAATGAATGGGTAATCATAAAGTAGCCATTTTCTGCCTTTAATATAATAACGGTATTAGGGGGAAATCAGCAATTGATGAAACATACGGTTTAATGACATTTTGTTTTGTTTTCTTCTGGACTAAAATATTCCTCGTGGAGGGATGGGGACGCCTGTATAACTAAGAAAACCAGTGAATTTTAACAGGGTGAGGAAGCTTGCGAAGCTCTGCGATCTGCTAGGCCACACCCAAGGCTATGAAAACAGTGGACAATGTCTAAGGAAATTAGACTCTCTCTAGGGGAGCTGCTTGCAGGAAGTTGAGCAGGAAGGTCGAAAGGTGCAGCTTCCATGAGTAGTGCCCCATACCGGGGTGATCCTTTCAGTGATGCAGCTGCCTGTGAGTCATTGGATAAACAAGGTAGGCTTGGGCAGAATACTTTTTCTGTCATTGGTGCCTGATCCTAGGAGAGGTATTTGTTCCCATTTTCCCAGAAAAGTCACAGAACAATTTTGTATTTCAAACATTTTAAGAGCTATTACCCTTCTTGAGCTAAATATTTTATGCCATTTCTTACCGTCACCTATCTCCCTACCATTTCTTTGGTACACTTCTCTAAGAATGGGCAGCAATTCTGATTAACGTGTGAAATTACAAAAGTATGGTGGTGTTTTCCAGAGAAGACTTCCCACGATGCAAAGCAAAGATAAAGAAGTCACTGACAAGTCCTAGTCTACTGGAAAATAACTTGGATGTCTGCTTGAAAATCATTTTCACAAATAGACACATGCACAAGAGTTGACAAAGATGCTTTTATACTGTGCTTCCTGAGGCTTTTGTGCTAATGACAAGGGTGGGTATAAAATGTTCTACAATTTCTACACATCTTCTAAAATGGTGTGGAAGCAAAGAGGTTGCTAACATCCATCTTTTATTCTTTTTTCTATCTTGACAGCTAGTATTGCTCCATTTTATAGAAACGAAAACAAATTTGAAAGAAGACTCGAACACTGCTGATATGATTTCAGCAACTAAATGTGCAATTTGGACATTTCACCTCTAGCAATTTCGGTATTATTTTATTTCAATTAGCTAGGGAGATACCGCTTTCTATAGCTCGAGGTGCAAAGAGCAATGGAATCCCTCCAGTGATTGAAGTTGCTCCCAGCATTCCTCTCTCCATTAGTGGCAAAATGCCTGGGGGGATTATGTAAATCATGGAGTGTTGTCGTTATATTTAAAGTCCATCCTTAGTATTAGCTTTGTAATTAAAGCTGTACACTACTGGAACATTGCACTAGGCATTATTAAGGGAAAGAAATGAAATGGTCATTTTTAAAGCAAGACCACACTCTGTTTCTAAACTGACATATTGGAATAATTACGAAGGAACGAAGAGATTTGCCAACTTTTGGTGTGTTTATTTTAGTTTTGTTTCGTTTCCTTTTTGTAACATGATATCAGTATAACCCAGGTTTGCTTTGAACTCATCCTGTGACCTAGGATGACCTTAAACTTGTGACTTTTCTGCTTCTATAGCAAGAGCTGAGATTACAGGCAGGCACTGACATACCCAGCTGGGTTTTGTTTTCTAATATATAATAGAAAGCTGTTTTTTTAAGTGTTTAGATTTATCTTTTCTTTATTTGCCATGTTTTTGCCAGTTCCTGCATCTTACATCTTCCCAACAAAGGCAGCTGGAACTGTTTCCCCTTTTTATACTGTGTAAGTTACTTCTTTATCCATGGTATATTACCCTGTTTCTACTTCAGCGGTCTAATGCTAGTTGGTATGCTACCATTCAGTTATGACATCAAGTCACCATTAAATTCCATCAGTTTTGGGACTGATGAGGCACAAAGTTGCTCTCCTTGGCAACCAGTATCAAATATTAGAAGGAGGCCACCCACACAGTCGACCACTCATCCAGGATGATTCATTTCTCCTTCAAGTTCTGTACACACTAGAACAAATTCCAAAGTCAGGGAAGTGCTAGACTTCCTATTAGTCTTAATGACAAGAGATACACATAGGCATAGCAGACAAATTAAGAGACTTAGAGCAGGTAATTAAGCTTTGTGCTCTCTGTCATGGAGTCAGTGTAATGTCCTTCTTAGAAAGGAAGTTAGAACACTGAGACAATGTACCAGGAAGCAAGTTTATTTGTGCCATCATTGGCTCTGTGGATTCCTATTCAAAGGCATATATCCATTAGCACAGTGGGATTTTGCCTTATATACAATTTTAGACTTTTTGTTCCTCCAACAAAATGACATACATTTTATTGGATATTTATGTCTATAGATCTCTGACACTAAGGTTACACAAATTCCATAGGGTTGCCATGACATTAAGACATTGAGGCTGTCTTATACCCTTATACCCTCTGAGGTATAGATGGGGGTAGGTGGGGGAAAAGTGGGAGGAGCGGGAGGAGGGGAGGGAGAGGGAACTGGGATTGGTATGCAAAATAAAAAAAGATTGTTTTTAAGAAATAAAATTTAAAAAAAAAAGAAAATGAGACTGTAGGGGTGAGATGGGATTGCTGTGAAACTGGGGATGCAGTGCTGCCATAGTGTGCATGCCATGCTTATACTAACACTGAATATGCCACGTTGTTTCTTTGTTTTACAAAGACCCTCATCACATCAGGACCACATCACTAACCGTGTCTTTACTAGCCAGGATGCTCCAAATAGCTTTCAGTTCTCGATATTTTCTAAAGAATTAATTTACATGGGGGAGGGCAGTGAGATGGTTCAGCAAGTAAAGACACTTGCTGTCAAGACTAACAACCTGAGTTTGATCACCAAGCATTTCATGGATAAATTGCTACATTACTGAAAGTTATTATGAGTTATAGAAGTTCCTTGGTAGAATTTTTGGGGTCACTTATGTAAACTATCATATCATCAGCAAATAGTGAGAGTTTGATTTCTTCTTTTCTGATTTGTATCCACTTGATCTCCTCATGAACACCATGGCACATACACCCACACACCCCTCCCAACACACACACACACACACACACACATACATGCACTCAAAAATGGAAGAAGGAAGAAAGAAAGAAAAATGGAAAAGAAGGAGTAAAAAGAAAGGAAGAAGAAAGGAAGGAGATAGTGAGGAAGGAAGGAAGGAAGGAAAAAAGAAAGAAAGAAAGAAAGAAAAAAAGGTGTTTTTAAAAGTATTCATCTAGTCACTGGTGGCCAGGTAAAGATCAATCCCCAACCCTCTGCTCTCCCTTGAATTCTTGTGAGCAATGGTCTCCTAAAATTATAAAATTGCCAGGGTGTTAACCACCATATTACTATAAAATTCATGCCAAGAAGCCAGAACAAAGACTAGACACGTTTTTTTATTCAACTACATGTGCTCAACTGGTCCTCAGGCCTTTTATCAGCTATAAATCTGTGTCCATCTTGACCTGTTGCCCACTATCTGTACTATCCCATCTGCTCCAGATCTGATGTTCATCCCATTAGCTCTGTCTTTCTTGCCGTTCATCTCAGAGGTTGGTAATTCTGCCTTTGCACCCTTGTTTACCTCCCATGCCTTGCCCATATCACAACTTTTCATGTTACTTCACTCTCTTTTCTGCACGGTATTTCTTCCATTTAATGAATAAAATGAAGTCTTCAGATTAACATCTTATGAAAGCAAATAAACTACAGCTACGCATTTAAATATTAATGGGATCAAGAACAAAGACAGTCGACAGGAATGTGGTCTTCCTATTGTAAGAAAAACTTACCCAGTAAAATAGTTGCAAAAATCTGAAATTCCATGCTATTTAATTCATCCCACCAAATGCTCATAAGCAAGTAGCTCCTCCTGAGGAAAATGAGAAGCTCAAAGGCATGAAATTCTTGCTTCCCAAAAGGTTGTTAATTCTCATGATTTACTTCAAAACCTTCACCTTGCTGCATCCACTATTCCTAAACAACTATATTGTGTGCATTTCCCAGTCCCAATTAGACCTCATTATTAAAAGACTTACCAAAAACCCAGGCTCCAAAGTTTCGGGAGTCTATAACCTTATTTTCCACAGCCCAAGATAATACCAAGATTCTTTCAGAAAGACACTCTCCATTTTTGTAAAATTCAATTTGTTTATTTAGTTTATTTCAGCGGCCTTTTGAGGAAAGTGAGCATCAAAAAAGACCACGGAAACCTCCTTTCTTCTAAGATTTTGATAAATTTTGGACAAATTTTCCCATATTAACCAGTTCAACCTGGCCTCCCAAAAATTATTCTGATATGTTATATTGTTGATACTCTGTGAACAATAAACTGTCCTTTCTCTGACCCAACAGTCTGTGTCTTCAGATGAAATTTACCAAAGAAATATCTAACATGTTGGCTTGCAAGTAGCATAGAATCTTAGACCCATCAAAGCTCTTGACAAGATGTTATATTAGAAAATAAAGATACATGTAATAATATTCATAACTGACTTTTATATGAAATAGCAAAAGAGAAAACTGGCTTGACAAATATCCATGAAGCCTATCTTCTAGTGGATCAGAAATTTGACTTTAAGTAGTATGACATATCAGAATATAGAATTCAACTTGCCATCTTGGAAGCAGATTGGGACTCCTCAACAGACCAGAAAGGTCCTCGATCTTGGAAGGCCCTACCATACAACCATGAGGACAAAGACATGTGTCTGTTTAAATGGCCTAATTCTGCATCGATCTTTAAGAAAATGATGATATATAATTAAAGTATATAGCACCCTACACTTATGTCTTACTGAATATATTTTTATACTACATTATAGTCCTCTCTCTTTTATTTTTACTTATTTATTTATTTTTGGTTTTTCAAGAAAAGGTTTCTCTGTGTTACAAGTCTAGCTTTGGTGGAACTTGCCTTGTAGACCAGGCTGGCCTTGAACTCACAGATATCTGCCTGCCTCTGCCTCTGGGATTAAAGACATGTGCCACCACTGCCTTGCTTTACTTTCTCTCCTAAGAAAACAATCTTCACATTACATTGTCTAGAGCTTCAATTTGCAGCAGAGTGGGGAAAGTGGACAAGTGTGCAGAGAAAAGTTGAGCGTCATAAATGGAAGCTCAGTAGAAAAAGAGAAGCAATTTACTCCCAGCAACAGAGTTAGACATCAAAAATCACAATCTTGGTATGGGTAAATGAGTCATTTTCCTTTAGAAGTGTCCACACTGGTAGGTTATCTGTGCTCCAGTGGATACTATACCTAGGTACAAATGAGCAGCACTGATTTGATTCACTGGGAACGAAGGAGAGGAGGAAGAAGAAGAGACTATAAAGTTTGGCAATGGTAATTGGGATGGGCTACAAGGGCCATTGGAGGAGGGAAATGGGAAAATGGATATTATCAAAATGCATTGCATACATATATAAAATTCTCAAAAGAAACAGAAAAAAATAGAAACAAAGCAAAACATAGGCTTATAAGACCTTGGTTTCAACATGGGCAAGATAAAACTCAAAAGTCGTTCTGTCTATAAAGACTATGATAGAAAAGGGTGACACTCTTTCAATATTTGTTTCCTCCCTTTACCTCAAACACTTATGTGTCAAGTTTACAAGCTGTTTCCCACCCCCAGTCAGCCAAATCTGTGTAGTCCTCAAAATTCTACAACCTGCATAAGCCTTTTCTAATACACCTCGGTTGTGTGCCTGATTTCCTCCAAATTGAAACATTCTCCCCTGGAGAGTGAAGAGAAGTTCATAAAGCTCAAGAGGTAAGTAAACATACAAGGCCCAGAAAGTAACTAAATCTTAGAAGACTCAAAAAGCCACAGGATTCACAAAGTCCCTCCCCAAGGTTACATAACCTGCAACAGTTTCAAAGAAGAGTCTCCTACTACTTGCCCTTCCTTGAAAACTGCAGATAGCTGCAGAGACACAGGTTTTGTGACCCATGATGGGGTGGGATTTGAATCACTTCTCCTGTGGTCCTATAAGTAATTCCCAGTAACCTGCCTGGCTCATTCAGCAAGGTTTGCATGGAATTGCTTCTATGGCCTGCCACTGGTGTCCTACCTTGTGCAAACAGACATCTGTTCAGACTCTCCCCAGAAAAAGCCACACAACAGTGATTTAGATAACTACTCTATAGTATCATCTGAAAAAAAAAATTCACAATATTCCATGGTGTATCATGTTCCACCCATCCCCCACTTTTTTTAAACTATACATTTTCCTCAGTGACTGACATTGCTTTCTATAGATACATCATTTCTACTTTAATGGCTTGTCTATTATAGATGTTCTTTTGATAAATTCAGGCTATAATTCTAACAACATATTTTAAGGTTACACCAATATAGCCTTTTTTTATACTTAAACTGGTTTGATGATTTTCTTTTTTAATACAATTCAAGTGCTTAAAACTTTCTGATACAATCCCACCTTTTTCATGTAAATTCAATCAAAGGATTCTAATTTTATATGATGGTTTCTTTGTTTTTCTAAAATATCTTTATTATTATGGAGGTGATCTCTTTTGCTTTTTGCATTATCTGGCTGGAAATAACAGGATTGTTTTTGTACTGATTTACTGCCCGTTAATTGGCACATTTACCCTAAGCCTAGAATAAAAGAATCAAAGAGATTCAGCAATCCATCAGAAAATAAAACAAAGAGATCAACAGGCTATCACTTTATCCCTTTTTTCCATGAATGATGCTGATGGCAGAAATCAAAACAACTGCAAGCAATGTGACTTAACAAATCAAAGCAAAATTTTTGGTTTTGCCTTAAAAAATTAGGTGTTGAACCTAAGGAAGTATCCATTCTGCCACAAACCTGCAATCTCTCCAACATATATATGCAAAGGTAATTTCTAAACCAAATCTTACTGGTTGTCTGAGAAATTCGTTCTTCCAGGTCATGACACAAAAGACCTGGAAGCCACTGGATTGGGATGGATTCCATGGCCACTGGTTTTCCAATATCCTAGCCTTCCAAGCTACTGTTCACTTGGAGGGAGAAAGCCTCCTCTGTTTTGTCTGAGAGCCCACACACTTTGCCCTGTATCAGTGGATACTCAGATATAGAGCAAAGTCAAACCTGGGTACAAATTACCTAGAAATATAGGAAATCTTAACTCTACAAACAAAACATAAGACTTTAGTTTTCATATGGCGTACCATATTTTGACCAGTTAATTAATTTTTGAATGGCTGATTGATATCCCTTTTTCTTTGTTATTATAACTTATGTGTGTGCATATATGTGTATGCACAAGTTAATACAACCTGCTGAGTCTGTTTTTGTTCTTTGTGTGTATATGGTTTCAAGACTAACAGCATTGTATTAGACAACCAATCAGGATGCTGCTCATTTTCCCAGCAGTCATTAGTTGGCTCTAGTCTTTTGTCTAGTTAGGTGTGGGACTCCTTCCATGTTAGTATGTCCATTGATATTGCCATTGTCCTGGTCTCCTTTCTGCAGTCATTTCTAGGAGATGATGTTTCACAGCTAACTTCCTGGTATTCTGGCTCTTGGGATCTCCTCTTTAATGATGCCCGCTGAGCTGTAGATGCAGAAACTGTGATGTAAATGTATCCATTGGAGCCAGGCTCCTCACAGTCTGTTAATCTATTCACTAAGGTTTTCTGTGATGGTCTTTGCTTGCTATCAAAAGAAACTTCTATTATCTGTGAGTCTAAATATAAAATTTAGAATATAGTAAGGAATTGTACTGCTCTAGCAGAATGGTTGTGGATTTTTTTCTAAGAACAATGTCCTCACCAGCTCTCCTGGGGAGCTGGCTCTATTTTGAATACTAGGCATAATTTCAATCCTGTTAGTGGGTCTTAAGTCCAGGTAGACAGCTGTTGGTTGCCACCAACATGTGAAATGCACTTGTTGCACCTTTATGCATATCTTACCATGCCAGCAATTGTCTTGGTTCATAAGTGTTGCAGCTGAGTAGGACTGTTTATTTGCTCTTTCCCTTGGTAGTTTTTGTAGTATTTTCTGGAACCATGGAAGCTAGACAGCAAGAAAGAGGTCTTCATACCAGATCCAGTGCTAACCATCTGAGTCCTACATCCTAAGTGTGCATTGTCTTCAACAATAGGGACTCAACCTCAACCCTGAGAAGAAGCCAAGGCCGCATCTAAAATCTATACTGCTTTGGGAGTGACCTGCACTACACTGATCAAACATCCACCTGTCTGCCTCTTGCAGCACCGGGATTACAGGCCTGCAATCACACTGTCTTTCCATGTGGATGCTGGAAATCCTGGCTCACATCCTTATGCTCATACAGCCAGCACTCTTACCTACTGGGCCATCTAAAAGTCCAAATTTCTTAGAAGAATAAGAATGAACTATGGTTTCAGAACACAAGTGAAGGAAAAGTTACAAGTTCTATCTTTAAGTACAACTGAGTAATGAGTTTAGGTGTAGTTAATCCCTGCTGGGTGATATATTTGATTTATAATATTAAACAGCCTATCAAACTCCCTAGAAATTCATTGTCTCCTCTCTACAATGAGAAAATTAATATGAAGATTTGTGGAAATTTGGAAGAAGATATAGAAAAATATTAGAATGATATCAAGCATTTAGACAATTTCCTCTGTATCCATCACCCCCTTGTCTAGTCTCAATATTATTGAAATGGCACTGCAAGATTTTTAAGCAAGTGACTCTTATGTCTGTTTCTTATCTCTTTAAGTAAATACTCCCAGTCCTCGTGGATGATTAACCAACATTTTTTTAAGTATCTTTTCAGAAACTTACATCTCTTCTGCATATTTCTAAGCACAGAGGGGGGAGATATATTTGGTCATTTGTTCTGTACTGTTTACTTTTTCTCTTTTTTCCCCCAATTAACAGAATGCATTTTCCTCCACACATCTGCTTTCAAGGAGCAGTTAAGCTAAAAGTAACTTTATTTCTCTATCTTGCTGCAATTAAACAGTTCTGTATCCCTGGGCTGCTGGTTTTCTTAGATATTTTAAATCCAAGCAAAGATGAAGGTGCCTTTTCTATACATGTGAGTTGCTTCTGCTCTAGCCTGAACACCGATCTCTGGCTATCACTCAGTCGTTGTTTTTGGCTCTCTACCATTCCTATGCAAATCAGTGACTTCTCTGCAAAAGAAAAATTCTCTTTTGGTAATAAGTTGAATGCTTCTATACAGAATTTTAAAGGCAATACCAGTTTGCAACTGTCTTAGAGTTTACATTTCATCCTGATTGACCAATCTACACTGTAGTAGATTAACTTCCAACCTGTGTTTTAACAAGTGATATGGTCAAGACATCAAAAGTGTTTGGAAAAGTTAAATATGTATGTTGTTGTTATTGTTATTGCTTTATTCATCCTAAATTACATTTAACTATTTTCAGAAGCCTCTACCAGCCTGAAGACCCAAACATTATTCCCATAGTGATTCTAATTTACACACATTATTATCATTTGACAGGCAGAGATGTATTTTTTATTTCATTGATTCCCCAATAATTTATATCTTTTTATTTATATGTTTGTAACACCAATCATCCAATAACCTGCCTTACAGTAGCACTGAAGCAGGACTAAATGCTGCCCTAACACTTATACACAATCTTTTCAAGTACCTTCCATTGCCTTTACTCCCCATGGGCGAGGCTGTGATCACTCAAAACCACAAGTCCAACTGGAATCTTAACTGGACTTCTTCAGTTAGAAGTTAATTCAGTAGTAGAGCAACCAGCGAGATGCTTTAATGCCTCTTGCTAATAGCAGAAGAAAAGGAAGGAACTGAAAGATGGCTACAGTTTGGGTCCGGATAGCTCAAAGAGTCCCTGGATGACTACAGCTCTATGTTTTTCAGGTATGATTTCCTTATCAAAACAGAGGAGCTCTTTCCCAGCTGCTTTCCAGGGAGAATTCTCACAAATGTTTGTAGGTGCATGACAAAACAGAGGGAAAGGGTCCTGAAAGTTTAACCGTAAACCATGAGCTCAAAACAGTACACTTCATTCACTCTCATAGTTAGTGTTTATTATTCTTCTAGAAATCACAAAAATTAGTATTTTATTAGAAATCTATTTTAATTATGAATAATTAGACATCAAATGCCCACTGTGATGAGAAATAATTTTTTGAAGTTTACTAATCTTTCTAAAAATATCATTATGTGGGGCAGATAGATGGTCCAGCAGTTAAGAGCACATACTGCTCTTACAAAGAACCCAAATTCAGTTTCCAGCACCTTTGTCCAGTGGCTCACAAACACCTGTAACTCCAGTTCTAGGGGAATCTTATGATGCCGACTTCCATGAGCACCTGCACTTACATGCACAGATACATAAACACACACACACACACACACACACACACACACACACTGAGAGAAAGAGGAGGAGAGGAGAATTTAGGATAGACCTTGGGGCTGGAGGGGGGCCTAGAAGTTACAGCACTTCCTGCACTCCAGAAGACCTTAGTTCATTCATTTGCTAGCACCCATATCAGGAAGCTCACATTCAACTGTGACTCCAGTATCAAGGGACCTCCATGGCCTCTGGCCTCATCAGGACCCTGCACACATGTAGTAAACAATATTCATAAAGGCTCACACACATACACATCAATAAAAATAGTAAAAGGACCTTTAAAAACATAAAATGAGTTTTAAAAATATGACATATTGATTTTAAAATCTGTCTTCAGCTTAAATTCACTGTTGAGTTTTAACAAAGTTACCAGAGTCATTAGGAAGTGCAATCACACAACTTCCAAAACATGCAACAAATCACAGAGACAACTGGCTACCTGGACAGTCACCCAAAGTCACGTTTGCAACGTTAAAGCAACCAACTTTGGCTAAGGCCTAGAATAACTGACAGATTATTTTTAAAGGCAAATTTTTCAAAACTGTTTTACGCTGTCTTAGCAAGATTTGACAGTTCTGCTTATCCATTTCCAGATACTATGTATTTTGCCAGTGATTGACGTATGGGCAGTTCCTTGCCCAAAGGCCGGTTTTGCCAAGAAGAAGACAAGCTCCAAGTGGAGTGTCTTTGGTGCTCAACAATCTCTCGGGAATAGATTGGTGTTGCCAAGAGCAATTGTGTCTCGCTACCATAGAACTCTAAGTTAAATTAAATGCCATTTTCTACAGCTCTTTGAAGAGGTTGAAGATTATCTATTTATATAGAATATAATCTCTATGTATTTAAAGAACCTGATTAGTCTAACTATAAATATGAAAAATATAGATGACTATTGATCTATAATTCTTAATACCTTTCTAATTTAAAGACTAAGACGATAAACAACTGTGCAATAAATGAGGACAATGAATTCCAAATGTAAACAATGTATAAGTATCTTGATCAGAGGTAGAAATGTACACTGCAATATGATAAATATATATATAAATATATAAACAATATATAAGTATCTTAATCAGAGGTAGAAATGTATACTGCAATATGGTAAATATATATATATCAATACATAAAAAATGTTTTAAACAGAGGTAGAAGCATGAATGCATACAATATTCAATATAATTTAACTTTGTATCCATATATAAGAATCTATACCAATGTAATTGTCTATAAACAATAACTCACAAATACCAATCTATTATGCCATCATCCAATTTTCCTTCTTTTTTTTTTCAAAAAGGTCCCTGAGCTTATAAAATTCCTCCCCCACCCCTCAACCGTATACCAATTATAATCAACCCCTAAATGATGTCCCTAAGCCTGAGGACAAACTGTGCTGGGAGAGGGGACGTCGTCCTCTACAATACTTCCAGCTATCATTGGGGCAGCGTTCTTTCTAGGGGATCCCGTGAGAGTAAAATGATGGTTAAATTTCAAGATTAATATCTGGTAAGATTGCAAATAGTCTCAGAGTATTTTGGGGAGGTCTGGCCAGAATGTTGTAAAAGATATGCACCATTTCAGCTAACAAAGTTGGAACTGTCTTGTGCAGCTGGTACCCAAAACAGGTCTTGTAGTAGCACTATCAGTATCATGACGTCATATCAACCAGGTGGAGTTGTTGTTATGGGGCCCCATCTTCTTCCTGGAAACTTCAAAGATTACTGCAGGAAAATTCATTGTTCATTGTGGAAAACTTAAACATTAATTATATAGACATATACAGACATATATATTCAATGAAATGTATGATAGATATGAAGAAAGCAAAGATGTTTTCTAAATTCTTTTTTCCTTCTCTCCCATATCATGGCTCCTCACATAAGACAGAAACTCTGGGTTTTTTCTCTTAACAACAGGCTTGGAATTAGAGAGGTACTGAGCCAGAGTTCAACTCCAAAACCAGATCTATATATTCATCAATATAAATACAAACATGTATATATAAACATTGTTACTTACGGAACCTATTCTATTTTCTTGCTGATCCATATTGGGTAGTGATTTTTTTCCATCTGTCAGTATTCAAACATCCAGGGTCCCTTGAACTTTTCGAAGATGAGTATTTTCCTGCAGAGACAAGAACAGAACCCTGCCACCACCCTATATGTTTTTCTTACCATCTGTATGATTATCATTGCTGTGGATGAGCTGTCATTTCTCCTTTCTAAGAGGTTTCTCGTATTCAAACCAAACCTTTATTAATTTTGATGGTACCCACAATTTTTGTTCTCCTGTGGAAACAAGAGCAAAACCTCTTCCCCAAGCAGCACATCTCCTGGCTTCCATTGCAAGGTCAGCACATCTTTGAAATAAACCGGTTGATTTAGTTCAGCAGACTTTGCCATTATCCAATGTCTTTCTGCTGCCGTTGTCCCTTCCTCATTAGCATTAAGAAAATTCAAGGTTAATAAGGCATTATGTAATCTATTTCTAAGGGCATTTTCCACCCCTTTCTGTTTGTTTAACATATCCTTTCTATAACTGCTTGACCTGTAGGATTGTGTGGTATACCTGTAACATGCTTAATATTATAATAAGCAAAAGACCATTTCATTTTCCTAGAGACATGAGGACCATTATCTGTCTTTATTTGTGCAGGTATACCCATGATGGCCATAACTTCTAATAAATGTGTGATTACTGAATCAGCTTTTTCTGAGCTTAAAGTAGTTGCTCACTGAAAGCCTGAATAAGTGTCAATGGTGTGATGTATATATTTTAATTTTCTAAATTCTGCAAAGTGGAATACATCCATCTGCCAGATTTCATTCCTTCGAGTACCCTTCAGGTTAGTCCCTGAATGTAACGGTGTTTGGTTATATAAAGAGCAAGTAGGGCATCTCTTTATAATTTCCTTAGCTTGTTGCCATGTAATAGAAAACTCTTTCTTTAAACCTTTGTTATTGACATGATGTTTTTATGAAATTATGAGGCCTGCAACATGCTTCCAATCAATAATTGATCAATTTCTGCATTACCTTGTGCTAGAGGACCTGGCAGACCCATATGGGATCGAATGTGTGTTATGTACATAGGAAAAAGCCTATTTCTGATTATGTTTTGTACTTGGATAAACAATTAAGTCAATTCTGTATCATCTGGTATAAATTCAGTGGTTTCAATATGCAAGATAACTCTGCATATTGTGAATCAGTGACTATATTAAGAGTTTCTTTAAAATCCCTTAGCACCATAAGAATGGCATATAATTCTGCCGTACTTAATATGTCTGATTTGTAACCTGCCTTCCCTGATTCTGGTATCCTATCCCAAGCATTTAAGACTGCTTTGTGGCATAGGGATAATACTTCTTTGTTGCAAAGAGCTTGGACCTGTGGATCAGCATAAGCTCCTATGCTGAGAATTTGACCCTGGGAAACCTCCACATGCTTTGCTCTCCCTTGCTGTTCCATATGTTTGTATTCTTCTCTGAAATAAATTCCAAACATCAAGGAAGGTCTATCCTCTAACACCACTAATGCTAACTAGGAGAAATCATGGGGAGTATCCCTGACGTTAGAAGCCCAAATCCTTATCATTTCCTTAACAAATGTAGAGTGCAAGCCATAAGTAACGACAGTATGCTTAATTTCCTTCAGATCATTCAGTCCTCTCAGCATCCATCTACCTTCTTTGGCTCCCTTTGAGCCTTTAGAAGTTTACACTTTGTCAGAGTAAATTACAGGGTATGTTGCTAAAATCCTGGGTAAACCAGTTCTGACAGCTGGTGGTGACAGTGTATCCTGCCCTTCTCACCCTGTTCATCAGCTCCAATAATTTCCTCAATCATTTCAAATCTCTTTATCATTATGTCTTGTAAAGCCTGAATCTCCTGACCTGCAAATGTTTCTAGTGATTTCCCTACAGTATCAATTTTCTGGTCCCCATTCTGCACCTCTGATTCCAATGTCTTAATGTTTCCTTTCAAAGAACATTTCAAAAAACATCTCCTCCTTGAACTGCTCCTGAATATCATGTAAATTGCCATCCTGGAGGTATATTCTGTCTGTTACCTTATCAAAGCTCTGTGATAACTTCTGAATGTCAAATTCAGGTAAGTTCCTAGTACCCTTAGATATGGAGTCAATTTGCCTATCATGGTATTAATCCTATCAATTGGTGCCATATACTTCCATAATGACATAATATGAAGAAGAAAACTGAGACCTAATAACCAGTAAATTGAGGTATCTCCATAGGCATATAGGCTTTTTTGATTTCTTTCATAGTGGAAGCAAAAGCCGTGGCAAACGTCACATTAGAAACAAAATCTGCCATTTTACCTTTTAACCAGCAGATAGCACTGTTTCCGAGTTACGACTGGAATCAAAATCTGCCCTGATATTTGTTTATAAACTGGGGGAAAATGAGTCACTCAAGAGGTTAGATGTAGTTAAATCAATTAAGAAAACCCAGAGTCCAGGCACAGAGAACAGAAACCCAGGGAGCTTCCAGCAGCTGACAAACAGCACTGCTCACTCTGGGCGCCCACCCTGCCACTCTTCTGGTGATCACAGCCCCAACCCAATGTGAGGGATCATGACACAGCTGTTGTGAAGGTTCCTGCGCAACTCAGCCAACCACGCTCCCCCATGTCCCTACACTGCTTCCCCTGGGACAAAAGGTCACGCTACAAATGCCACTGTGGCAGTGCTCCATCGTGGTGGGGATTTCAAACAGTGCACTCCTATTCACACAGTCTGAACGTCCCAGGGAGTTTTATAAAGAGTCACCCTAGGGAGTTTTCCACAACTGGCAAACAGCGCTTCTATCCAGATCTCACACTGCAAACCCCCTTGTGATGAGTATTTCATAAAAAAAAAAAAAATATCATCAAGGCAAAAACAAATCTGTCTGTGCTGTGTGAGAGCTCAAACCCACGTGATTGGGTGCCAAGTGAATGCGGAGAGATCTGGCGCTTAATGAAAGGAATCCCACACTAGCTCAGAACTAAGAAATATACAGGTATTTATTAATAGATAAAACTTACAAATCAGGATTCTCTGCATGAACAATGGATAAAGATGAGATCCAAACAAACCAAACCAGCAAAACTGGGGGACAGGAGGAAAGGCAGAGAGGAAGAGGGCTGGACGTGCTTCCTCGTCCAAGTAAATAGTCTGTGAGGCCACGCCCCAGTAGGCGGGTTGTTGTTAGCTATACACCTTCCCACAGCAATTCCCCTTTTCTGTTCCCAGGCTCTCTGGTAGCACAGTACCTCACTGCCTTCATCACATATCACTCTAGCTAGACATTCAGGCATTTTTTGTGAAACTTATAAGCTTTGGGGACAAATTATTGCTATCAGTGTCAGCATCCATGTGTTGTTCAGAGGCCCAGTACCTAAAGGGTATGAAGCATGGGGGTTCATGGTAAGCCAGTAAAGGTGTCATCAGCGCCTCCATGCTTTTTACGGTTTTGTCAAGAATTTAAAACAGAGTCAGGATCACACCAAAAGATAGTCTGTAAACTAACTTTTGTCAGAAACTGATCACATTATTCCTAAGCTAAATTTTTAGTTTATTTTGATGTATATGTGTGAGAGTTTATAGGTGGATGTGTGAGTGTGGTGTGTGTGTGTGTGTGTATGTGTGTGTGTGTGTGCACGCGCGTTCAGGCACACATGCACCAAGTAACCTCCAGACCACCAGCAGCATTGGGCTCTTTAAAAGTAAACAAGTAAAGTGATGATGCAATATTATATTTCCATTTTGCAGAACATCTCTGTAATATCTGCATGCAAATATATTTCACTTTGTGGTTAAAACCTTTAACCATTATAAAGTCATCAATGGCTAAATGCATGATGTGACTGATAAAGGAGATGATGTTGAAGGAAAAGCTCATGGTCTACAAAGAAATAAAATATATAATATAAACTAATGAGGGATTGAAAAAGGAGACCACCTCTCCAGCTTCTTCTTATCTCTTCATTTAGAAGACAGTAGAAATATTAAGTAAGAAACAGGACCAGGAGATGTAGAAACACTATTCTTTCAGAATTTCAAAATATCATGGGAATAGTTCTTTAATGTATTATTAAAACTCAAAATTAGAAACTTATATCCACAACACCCTATCAAGCAAATACCTCTGCAATGACTGAACCCAATTAGATTTTTAGAACATCCTACAGAGATTCATGCATGGAGGAAACATATCTTTAAAATAGAAGCCCTAAATGAGATAAAGTCATTGCATTTTAAAAACAAAGTTTGAAATGATGCAGTAATTGCAATAATTAGTCATCCACCCTAAAATTATCTGTTGTAATCTCCACTTCTGGATATGGATAGCTAAATAACAATGTATAAATAAACAACATCAAAGTGCCTTTTTGGCTAACAGCCACTCTGCCACTTCTGAACTGCAGCCAGTTATAATGACATCATTCCAGCTTCATGTCCTTTACTGGCCTTCCTACATATGTTACTAAAATGTATTTAATGTCTTCCCTACAATTTGTCTTTTATTCACTTTGTCTTTCATTCCCTAAATAATGACTTGACATCTCTTGACCTCAACCTTCAATTTTGGCTGATATTATCACTGAGTAATTCATCTATAGAGATGGCCTTGCAGAATCATCTTCTATGTCATATGCAAATCTGTGCAAGAGAAGGCTGAATATATATAACACATAACTGAGATTATTTTAAATATACAAAAGCCTCACTTTCATTTTACAGGTAAGGTAGGATGCCCCTCAAGCTGAGAAATCCAGTTTCCATGGTACCATAACTATAAAAATGAATATTTTATAATCCCATCTTCACCAGTTGTTTATTGAGTACTCTGAGAAATCAGCATGCACTGAGTTGAGACCATAAGTGATGTCCCATTAGCTAGGTTCTCTAAACATGATTAAAGGCTTAAATACATTTGACTATCAATAATAAGAAAGGAAAATTAAGTAACTGTCCATTAGAAATAAAATTATCTGTTAGAAGTGGTGAAGCTTGAAGCTAGTTTCCCCAAAAGTCTGACCTAGTTAATAAATATGTACTAGTATAATTATTATATAATAAAATGCAAACTCACTTATTTAATATTGTCTCATTATCTGTGCATTCATACATAGTAAGTGAAAGTTCATCAAAATTACACAAGCATGGGTTTATTTTTTCTTGTTAAAAGAACCTAAAGAAATTTCATGTGTACAGTGTGGCTTCCACTTTATAATTTGACAGTAAAGTTTCAGGTGCCTGGCAGGACTTTGGAAAGTGGATGTTATTGGTAGGATGGCAACAAGTATTCATTTCTTCTCCCTACATGGAAAAATAAACTGAAATTCACACCAAGTTTTGAAAGTTGTAAATGTTACCAATAGAAAACCTGAACGTGACACACAATTGGTAAAGAGTTGGAGCTACTCAGGAACCCACAGGAATGACCACCTTTTGCCATAACATTGCTCTCAGTTTACACTCTGTGAGAATTTCCTTCCTTTATTAATACCCTTTAGTGCATTCTTTAGCTCTCAGGTCTTGTTTCTTTCAGAAACAGCCTTTGGAATTTAAAAGATAAACTTGTCAATATTTGGAATCCATACCCAATTCAAAAAGTCCCCCTTCCCTTTAAGACCTTTGCTTAGCAAGCTCTAAGCTCTAACTACTCATACCATCAAGATGGCTTTTTCTATCTATTTTACATTACTCCATAGCCATATTACCTTGTGCGTATATCATCCATGGTGGAAGGTTGATGGGCTCAATCTTGTGTAGGATCTTATCATGTAACCACTGCTGCTGTGAGCCCATAGGAACAATAATGAATCCATGGAAAGTATCAATTGGTATTGTCCCTATTGGTGTAGGCACATAATTTGTTTGAAAGCAATAGAACATACTAATTTTCTTTTAAAATTTAATACACAGGATGCAAAGAAAAATGAGGGCTAAGAAGAGATAATGATTAGAAGTCAGATACAAGAAGTCCCACCTAGAGGTGACTGACTATAGGGCCTTGAACTTTCTGTAAGCCTGGGCAAGAACTGACTTCATAATAGGACCTGAAGGTGCTAGAACTCCCTGACTGCACAGTAGGAAAGGCAGAGGCAAACACTAAGCCACTCTCCAATGCAAACACTGAGCAGGGCAATAGGGTCTTCCTATTCATACCTGCCCATCCTACTTATATCATGTAATTTTATTCAGATGAATAATAAAGATACTTGATCATTGTACTGGTTTCATTGGATCCTTTAATACAAATGTCATTTTCAATTCTTGTTTAAGGACAAGTAGAATCACTTCAGACTGCATCAGCAAAACTCTGCTTTGAAACTGCTCTATCTCTCTCGCATTCATTATATGTTGGTCCAACCTTTGCATTTTAAGTGAATTGCTGCCACAAAAGCCTGCTCAGCTGAGACATTTCTTAATCCTATCAATTCCAGTCAAAATCATCATTTTCTACCTACATACAGTTAGCTTTCAAGTCCAAAATCCAATGAAACATTTAAATTATTAAAATCAATCTTGTGAAACGGATTTGTGTCAGTGTAGAGCAAATAATTTAAAGAAATTCCAGGGTAGATTTGATCTTCAATTGGTTAACCAAGTCTCCCAAATCAAATCAGTAAAATAATCAATATTATATTCTTTGTATGCTATTTTTAATGACCAGGTTTAGGCATTACTTTTTTTATTATTTTGCAATATGTGTTTCACAATAATAAAGTAACTATTAAATGAGTGAAGTAATTTAACAGGTATCTATTTGTTATTAGTATTTGAAATGAATTCAGGTTTCCAAGACTTTAAAAAAAGGAAGGACTAATTCTTATTCTCTGGATTCTAGATGCTCATAGTGTGGGCACAACAGAAGTAGGCCTCACAACCATTCTTGAACTAAAATAGAGGAGCATTGAGGCTATGAAATAAAGAAGTGACAGGTTGCATGAGCTGAAAGAATAGGAAGAAAGATGGAGATGTTTAATTAAAGAAAAATGAGCTCCAAGGGAAACTCTGTATGTTTTCAACTAAGTCAATAGATGAAAAGTGTTCTATTTGGCAGAAATTTGATGTTTAAAAATAATAAGCTGCTCTGTGGAAAAAGGTGATAAATCAGTTCTGAGAATTTTTAGAAGGTTTTAGTTAAAAGGAACTGTGGGACATGCAAATAATGATGTCTAGCAGCCGATTCAGAAGGCGTGCCTGGAGCTTTGGTGCAGTCAAGACGCAAAGCTGCAGAGCTGGGAATCATTTGCATGAAGGCTTAAAAGCTGCTGTGATTGTGAATGGTGAGAACTGGGTAGGAACAGACTGTAAGTGAGATTGTGGTGTGTATAGCAGGAAGAAGACAGCAAAAGAAAATGACAGCAGGGGAACAAGACACCAAAGCAATGGTCAGGTAACCAAGGAACCAAGGTAATTTTAAAGACATCAGAAGAAGAAAAAAATCCAGTAAGGATGTAGTGATTAATGCTGTCCAATGCCAAACAGATGCTGAGAATAAATCATGTACGAAATCACTGGGTATCACTAGTCTTAAGAATATAAAGTATGTTACTCCTAGGAAGAACTATTAGCATTAATTAATTTCAAACTAATAATTACATTTGAATTCTCTTTGTAAGCAAAGATAGGGCATTAAAATGAATCTGAGCATGAAATGAGTGGTTCCTTTGCTAGATAGAAAATAGAGATTCCCCTGTGGCAATGACTTCTGTGCTATAATCACAGGTCCTTTTCTTACTATTATCCTTTGGATCCCAATGATTCTAGGAGAGGAAGACTCCTGTTGACCACATTGAGGAAGTAGAACAGGGCATTGGAACTATTGAGCTCCATTTCAAATGTATTTCTCACACTTTGAAAGCACACTATCTCTGATTTTGCTCTTAGTTAATTGTCTCTATCCAGTATCTTTGTTCTAGAGCACAAAAACTTGGAATCCTTCTAACAGTGCCTTTGGAAATCCAGTGTGTTCATGTTACTATGACTGCTAGATATTGTCCCTATTCAGCATTTGCCACTCAGAACCCCATAACAGTTAGACAAAGATTGTTAGCAGAATTGTGGCCCACAGCTGCTATGATTCTGAGGAACAATTGCACTTAACAGTCTAGCCAACTAGAAAAATGAGTTAAAATCCAAGCCACATGTTCCTAATGGCCAAGACACTCAGTTGAGAATGCACATAAGGAAAACGACTACTCAGAATAACTTGTAGAAAAACTTTCATTCTCTTCATCCTAAAATGGAAGCTTTGGGGCACGGAAGTTCCAGATGATTCTGTAAAACTTTTTCAGGTGTATGTGGTGTGTGCATGGTCCTGTGTACAAGCATGTATATTGCACATGTGTTCTCATGCCTGTGGAGGGAGAAGGTTACCCTCTAGTGTCTTTGTGACGCTCCCCATTTTATTTTCTGAGAGACAGGGTCTCTCCTGAAATCCTGAGCTCGCTGATCTACTGGTCTACCCAGTTTAGGAGGAAGTCTTATGCATCTGCTGGGATTACAGACAGGGACCACACCCACCCAGCTTTTATGTGCTTCTGGAAATCAAAGCCCCATCCTCATGCTTGAGAAGTGAACACTTTACCTACTGAGCCATCTTCACAAACCCCAGTTCTTTGAAATTTTAAAGCTGTACCAAAATGCTATTATTGCAATCCAAGAAATGCATTTCTCAAGAAGGTAAGACATTTGGAAGGCTTTGGGAAATGCAAATCAAAGCTGTTTTGTGAGGCCACCTCACTCTACTCATAATGGAAACCATCACGAAAACAACAGAGTGAAGGATGAGAGGGAAAAGGAATCATCTGTCACTGCCTATAGAAATGTAAACTTGCACAGATTCAATGCAATGCCCATCAAAATCCCAGCAAAATTCTTCACAGACCTTGAAAGAATGGTACTCAACTTCATATGGAAAAGCAAAATAACCCAGAATATTCAAAAAAATCCTGTACAATAAAATCCTGCACAATAAAAGAACTTCTGGAGGCATCACAATCCCTGACTTCAAACTTTACTACAGAGCTACAGTACTTATGCCTGGTATTGGCATAAGAACAGATAGGAGGACCAATGGAACTGAATAAAAGACCCATATATCAATCCATACATCTTTGAACACCTCTTTTTTGGCAAAGAAGCAAAAAATATCAAATGGAAAAAAGACAGCATATTTAACAAGTGGTTCTAGCATAACTGGATATCAACATGTAAAAGAATGAAAATAGAACCATATCTATCACCATGCACAAAACTCAAGTCCAAATGGATCAAAGATCTCAACATAAAGCCAGCCACACTGAACCTTATTGAAGAGGAAGTAGGAAATACACTTGAACACATTGGCACTGGAGACCACTTCCTAAATATAACCCAGCAGCACAAAAACTGAGAAAAACAATTAATAAATGGGACCTCCTGAAACTGAAAAGCTTCTGTAAAGCAACGGACATGGTCAACAAGGCAAAACAACAGCCTACAGAATGGGAAAAGATCTTCACTAACCCCACATCAGACAGATGTCTGATCTCCAAAATATACAAAGAACTCAAGAAATTGGTCACCAATAGAACACATAATCCAATAAAAAAAAAATGAAGTACAGACCTAAACAGAGAACTCTCAACAGAGGAATCTAAAATGGCTGAAAGACACTTAAGGAAATGTTCAACATCCTTAATCATCAGAGAAATGCAAATCAAAGCAACTCTGAGATTCCATCTTACACCTGTAAGAATGGCCAAGATCAAAAACACTGATGACAACTTATGCTGGAGAGGTTGTGGGGAAAGGGAACACTTCCGCATTGCTGGTGGGAATTCAAGTTGGTAAAACCCCTTTGGATGTTAATGTGGTGATTTCTCAGAAAATTAGGAAACAACCTTCCTCATGACCCAGTAATACCACTTTTGGGTATATATCCAAAGGATGCTCAATTGTGCCACAAGGACATGTGCTCAACTATGTTCATAGAAGCTTTGTTTGCCATAGCCAGAACCTGGAAACAACCTAAGTGCCCCTTGACCGAAAAATGGATAAGGAAAATGTGGTACATTCACACAATGGAGTACTACACAGCAGGAAAAAATAACGACATCTTGAAATTTGCAGGCAAATGGATGGAGCTAGAAAACATTATTTTGAGTGAGGTAACCCAGACACAGAAAGACAATTATCACATGTACTCACTCATCGGTGGTTTTTAAACATAAAGCAAAGAAAACCAGCCTACAAACCACAATCCCAGAGAACTTAGACAACAATGAGGACAATAAAAGAGACTTACATAGATCTAATCTACATGGGAAGTAGAAAGTAGAAAAATACAAGCTCTCCTGAGTAAATTGAGAGCATGAGGACCTTGGGAGAGGGTTGTAGGAATGTGGGGAGAGGCAGGGAGGGGAGCAGAGAAAAATGTAGAGCTCATTAAAAATCAATAAAGAAAGAAAGATTAAAAAAAGAAATGTAAGCTTGCACAGCCGCTGTGGAAGTCAGTGAGCATCTTCCTCAGAATCCATGGAGATACACACAAAGGACTCCAAGTCAACCTATCACAGAGATATTTGCACATCCATGATTATTGCTGTCTTACTCACAATAACTAAAAAAGGGAACCAACCTACACATTGTCAACACACATGTCAACAAAAGATGGCTGTGGTACACATGCACAGTGGAATTTTATTTTATTTTTATTGCCTTAAAGAAAAGAAAAATGAAGTCAAGATTTTTGCAGGAAAATGGATGGAAATAGAAATTACACTAAACAAAATAATACAAACTCAGAAAGAATAATATATTCCTCTCATGCAGAACCTAAATCTAATGTGTATATTTTCTACATATAGGTTTTCTACAAGTGTGTGCGTGTATGTTTGTGTGCATATGCATGCACACGTGAATATGTGTATGTGTGAGTCATATAAGAAAATATGGAAAGAAGTAGTCTTTAAGGGGAGGAAGGAGAAATAAGAGATTAACACAGTACAAATGGTATAAATAACAGATAGGAAAACTGTTTAGAAAGAGTGAGGAAACCATAAAGAAGGGAGAAATAAGAATAGGTAAAGGACAGTTGAGGAGGAGTAAGAAAAATATAAAGTGATTTTACATAATTATCCACTTTGTACACTAACTTAAAATTAATTTATGTTTTAAAAGATTTGGAAGGTAAGGGGCAGCAGCTTTTACAGTCTTTCCTTTTGCATTTCAAAGGGTCTTCTAAGTTGGCAATGTCTTGCCAGTTTTGCTAGTCATCACTTTTCCCTGATAGTAGCCATCAAAGCCTTGTCCAACAGCTCTGAATTGCATCTGGTTCCTCTTCTCTGTAACTACTGTGTTTTTCTAGGACAGTGTTTCAAATGTCATTTCTTTTTTTGTTTGTTTGTTTGTTTGTTTCTAGAATGTGAAGATAGATGTAAATTAAGAAAAGTCAAAGATAATATTTTAAAATACATATCTAACAAGTATAAGAGGACCTGGGAAAAAAACCCAAGGAGGCCAAAGAAGTGGGAATGGCCTTTGAGGTTAAAGTACCATCAGAAACAGACAGAGCAGCATTCTACTGTCTTTTTAGGAGGTCAGTCTTACTATTTGAGTTTCCACAGTATAAGAGCTTTGCTTTAAAAATGAGTCCTCTTAAATCCAAACTATCGTTTGTCCAACTCAGAATCCCATATGCATTTCTCAATGGCTAGACTGAACCTCGGGGAGACAGTGTAGACATGCCCTGCGGCTCAGCTCTAGCTAGTAAGAAAGAGGAATCTGGAACTTTCCTTTGCTGATCATCTTTATCATATGCACCCTACTGCTTCCTCCACTGTCCACCCTGAAAATGTAAAGAGAGAGAGAGAGAGAGAGAGAGAGAGAGAGAGAGAGAGAGAGAGAGAGAGAATCTAAAAACCATCCTCAGAAGTTCATGACGTGAACAACTCAGGAACATCTTGCAAACACAAAGTGAGATAAAGACATAGAGTCATCGACTTGATTGGTTTATTGAAAGAATAATTTCTTAGAAGTTATGATTAACATGAGCCTATGCCTTGAGTGTTACAATTTCAAGTCATGTGTGTCATAGTGTTTTGAAATCATGTTCATTACTCTGCCCTACTCACTACAGTGTATAACTTGGGGCATATAGGTAGTTTTGAATAAAAGTATTAAGGCTCTGAAAAAAATAAGAATACCAGAGAGATGAATAATAATATGAAGACAAGCAAAGTACTCTATCTAATAAAGATATTACCTCTGGGCTTTGTAAATTCATCAGGAAATAGTTAGTAAGTTTATGGACACTCTTTCAGCTTTGAAAATCCAGTCCCCCAAGTGCACTGTATATCACATGGAGTTTCTGTTTCCCACATTAAGCCAGTTAGGATCATATCACCATCTGTGTGTCCATCCTCAGAACTTTGTGGGGAACCAGGAGCACTGTCAGTTGAAAATGGAATCTCAATTCATTCCCACCCAAATTGTTTTTCTTCACCTGTGGTTGCGAGCTCACTCGCAACCCAAATTAAACCTAAATGCAATCACAATTTGTTAATCATGGATTAGCCAGTACTTCCCTCTTCAAAGAGAGCACCCCACCCTTGATTTATAAAACCACAAAGCCAAAGGCTGAAAGCTACTCTTCCACTCCTACAACAAATGAACCGAATGTCCGCAGGACACTCTGCCTTTTCTCCCATGTTTCATGTCACACAGGTTGAAACTGAAACCCTGATACTTACAAAGTCCTAACCAAGTTCACGAGTCAGGCCACATCTGTTCTAAGAGACAAAGAGAAATGCTATGAGACTGCTGAAATCCAGTTATTGGTGGAGCTGGATTTATTCTGAGCGTTTCAGAAAATACTAATGTAGGGTAAAAAATCTTTTTTGGCAAACTGGCCATGTGAATCTTGCCGAGATAAAGAATACTATAATATCCAGATGAGCCCTCAAGAATCACTTCATTTAGGAAGATGGCTTACATACTTAACACTGAGGTACGTTTCTGCAGTCAAAGGCTTCTGGAATTTCATTAGGAATGCAGAATCTTGAGCTTCCCCTACAGCCATGAAATTACCTCTGCCTTCTCACAGTATCCCTTAGGTTATTCCCCTATGTGCTAAACTTGAAAACACTGTCCTAAATGAGATTGGAAGAAACTTCTACTCTTAACACTGTATAGGCTAAGGTGTACATTTAGATGACACCAACAGGATATTATACAAACTAATTTGGATGTGGGTAATTTTATGAAGTGGGAATCCCTTATAACACATATTGTTATTGTCATTTATTATACATGACAATAGAAAATTTCTGTAAGTCAACTTTCTATTGCATAAGACACAGAGTCACAAGCATAAAGAAACAAAATGTTCTTTCAAAGAGTCTATGAGGCAAACCATATAAATTGTTCTTATTTGGAAAGTTACTTGTTCTGCAGCTTATTATTTCAAGCTTGATTTACATAGAATTTATTTTTAATTAATCCAAATTTATGAGAAATTCTATTGTCCTCTTTGTAGATAAGGAAGGCTCTTAAGTACATAACTCTCAGAAATTTTGGGGAAACAAATGTTATTTGGCAAATGAACAATAACTCTCTCTTTACACATGCTTCACGGCTATGTAAGCAGGCGTAAGTATTGTTTGGTTCATACAGCCAGCTAATAGCAAGTGACTCTTAACTAATAGAGAACTTTAAGAAAGAAGCATTTGGTTTTCTTAGTTCATCTGGATGTTCACATAAAATAATAAAACTAAAGCTCTCTTAAAAGATAGATTATTTGTGAATTTAGACAAAGCCAAATTGTGCTGCATTACTGAAGTCTAACTAATAACTCATTCCATATCTGAATCTTTTCCTCTGTGATTCTTGGAAAGTATTAAGTTATCATTTCTGTTTGATGAGCTTTGCAAAATCAACTAAGTAGACAGTGTATTTCTATCCAGTCAAAAAACAATCTCTTACACACTGACTAGAGTCTTAACTACAAATTCAAAATCTTATTTTGTAAAGCAAACAGTTCTAACTGTTTAAACAAATAACTCTATTATTTTTACATCCACATTTCCTTTTAGATATGCTCTGGTTATCATCTTTTCCAAATTGCCCACTTTCAGGGACTGTTATTTGTCTCTAGCAGTATAATTTGGTACATATTTTAACATCTTTGAAAGAACAAAACATTGCACCCAAAATAGAAAGCAATTTTTATATTAGATTTTTTGAGCATTACAATGAAAGTGCTGTGTTACCCATACCTGAAATTCACACAGTTAATTCTCTACTCTCCATTAGAAAATTGATTTATAAAATGTATGTACGTGTATGTTATTATGACTATTATTACCACTGTTGGAGTTCCATAAAAGCTGCATTTTGCCAATTTCTACTGACCTATGTCATTTGCTCATTGTAAAAATCTGTAATCACTCTAGAAAATATAATTTCACATCACTTTTTAGACAGCCTCCAAATGTTAAATCTGCAAACAGCCCATCTCAGAACTTCAGTGATGTACACATGGGCTCTTGCTGCAGTTAAGCCCTTGAACTTCTAGATTTAGTTCATGCATCTAAAATCTTTCACTGAATCAAGAGTCCAAAGGTCATTAATAACAAACATCTGCTGCTGTTTTCTTCCACGTGCCACACAGATAATATGCAGTGTTATTCATCAAGCAGCCTATACAAGCATCTCCCTTCTAAGGTTCTGAAAGAAAATGATGACCAGAATTACACACAGCAGAATTAAGGAACACCGCACACAGTCCTATTAATGGGTTGGTTATAATAATTGATATGAAGATGAGAACAAAATGAATACCCTCTAGGATTCTCAAGCAATCCTAAGTGATGCTAAGGCATTGCTAGCTAGCAAGGACATTTAAAGGTAAGTAATGCTTATGCACAGCCTGACAACTGTCTCTCAGGACACTATTTTATGAAAAACCTATGGAAAAGAATTTTTATGTGTGTGATGTGTAAATATTACCTCAGAAAATGCCATAATTCAGCTAAATAAGTCTGCACAAAAGAAGTGTTTTATGTTGATGTGCTTAGTTTTGCTGCATTAATTCAAAACTCACACCACAACTCCTTCAACACACTCCATAAAGTACTATTCATGACTTCACACCATGGAGGACAATATTTTCCTTAATAAATGCCAAATAAAATCTGTGGTAAATTTTTAAATAGAAAAAATCGTGAACACCTCGACATAACCACAAATTGCCTTCCATCCCTTGCCCAATAAATTCTAACTTCAGGTTCTTACTCTGTGACAAAAATTCTTTGTAGTCTTAAAGGAAAAGTTAGCCTTTTGGTCTACATTTGGATGTATGACTTACTGTATTCCATGTGAAAATGAATTGACAAGAGTACTATGATTTTTATCCACATAGGGAAAGTTAATGGGTGAGTTTCCATCAGAAATCATACTTGGAAAACCTAAAATAAAAATTTAAAATCCAGAGTGGAAACAAGGAAATATAATACACACACATTTACCCAAAATGAATCTGTTAAAAAAAAACAGATAACAACAATCATGTGCATTAAATTAACTTAGAACGACAGTTTATCAAGACTGAAAACTTGAAGCTTGGTTTATATCTGTCTTGATACTTGAATGTAAGATGAAGATTTTGGTCAATTACCAAAACTATCATTACCAAAAGATAAAACAAAAAATTAACTTAGCTATTAAAATGTTACATTTTACTTCATATTAAAATACTAGAAAATATGTTCAAGATTATTAAAAGGAATAAAACTATGTTGCTCTTTATTATATTCTTGACAAAGTTTCAATGATATTTTTTTTAAAAATATAGGAGCAGAGAGTTAAGATTAAATCTGTTATCTGTTGCAAGTTTATACAAGTGGGGTCTCCTAGATTGGCTTAAATTTATTAATTTAAGAAGACATAGCCTTATTATTTGTTTAAAATTGAGTTTTTGTTTCTACTTGACTTGAATTAATAAACCATCATAATTGTCGATTAATAATTATTAATTAGTTATCATATTGACAACTGGTTAATATGGCTTTACATCATGTAGCAACCTTCTAGATCTTTCTCTACTATACATTCAATGATTTCTCACCTCTTATTTTTGTAGTTATTTTGCATATTTAAGACAAATATTTGCATATGCATACTATTTCCTGCCCATGTTTAGGAATCTATTCCTTTCTGTCTCCCAAGGTACTTCTAGAAATGTTCAGACAATAACCTGGTCAGTTCTTTGTTACAATCTTTCACGCTGCAACCAGAATAAAATATCTCACAGTGCAGACATAGGGGTAGAAAGTACAAGAAAATAAAAGCTGTATTCAACAAAGAAAAAGAGAAAATTTGTCACTCAGTGGGGATTTCTCCACTGACCAATTAAAATAAGAAACACATCTTCCCTTCTATAAGCAGAGGATGGCCCACAACAAGGGATTTTTTTGAGTGTGATATAAACTAGAAACAGATGAGCATCCTGAAGGGACATTAAACACCCCTAACAAAGACCAAACAGAAGAGACACACCCATATGCTTTATGTTCTTTAAAAATGTCAGGGCATCTCAAGGACAGCCTAGCAAGTGTGTCCTCTGAGACCACAGCAAAGAAGTGATGCATTCAGCAGTTTCAGACTCTCTCCAAGCAGTGTCAAAAAGGATATAAACGACTTGGTGCATTAAGGTTAACATTTGCCTCCGTTTACATATATCACGTGACCCCAATGTTACAGATTAAATATGAAAGCAATGATGGTGGCGAACAATGAATGTGGGCTGTATTGTCACTCAGTTTATTGTTGCCAATGAAGTTCACTAGATCTCAGCCTAATTTTGCTATTGAGCTATGGAGTGCACTTAGCTTTTAAACACAATTTATTTTTATTTGTATATTAATTATTTAAAAATTTAAAGGAATGTTAAAGAAAACCAACACATTAGAAGAAATTTTCTGCTACAGGAAGCTTTCTTTGTCTGTAATGATTAAAATATTAATAAAGTGAACCACTCATTTAAAGAATGAGACAATACTAAAGGAGACTCCAATATTACTCTGACATTTGGTTTCTTCAACTTAAACATAGTCCAAGTTGATTCCCTCAGGGCAGAAAAATAAATCCTCATGAATTATCTACTAAGAGATACAGACCTAGAAGAATTTAAGTTTTGTGATCTTCTAAATCATTATTTGGCAATAGACTCACTCATTTTTCCAAAGGGGACAATAAAATAGTAGTTTCTGGCCTAAGACAGACAGAGAGAGAGAGAGAGAGAAGAAGAAGAAGAAGAAGAAGAAGAAGAAGAAGAAGAAGAAGAAGAAGAAGAAGAAGAAGAAGAAGAAGAAGAAGAAGTTTAAAACAATTTTCAATGTTTTTTTGGTGATGTAACCTATTAATTACAAAACTAAAGACTATTCATTGCAGGTATATTGGAGAGTATTTCTTAAATAAGCACCAATTACCCTCCCTCTGCTTTACTGCCAAACCAAAAGACAAATTAGAACCTCCTTTATGAATGCTATTTCCCATTACTTTAAAGATTTATTTTATTTTGTGTTTATGAATGTTTTGCCTGCATGTGTGTAAGTGTACTACGTGCATACCTAGAGCCCATGGAGGCCAGAAGAGGGTATAAAGTACCCTGGAACTGGAGTTCTAGATGTTTGCAACTGCTATGTGTGCTGGGATCTGAACCTGGGTCCTCTAAGAACAGCAAGTGCTTTTAGCCACTGGGCTATTCCTCTAGCCCTGCTGTTATTTTTCTTAAAAACTGGCTTCTCTGAGTCAACTAATAGTGAACTTGATTTAGTTAAAAATATCCTCAGTCTCATAGGTAAGCCGACCCTGAGGGCATGAGGGCAGAAGAGCAGAAGAACTGTCCCATGCCCTCCCTCTTCTGACATGCAGTGGCATGGGTAAGAGAAAGATGCCCTCCCCGCTCCACCCCTTGCTACCTGTGTCAGGCAAGAGAGCTGACCCTGGGGTCACAGGAGTGAGAGAACTAGCTCTGACCCCCACCAGCTGTAGCGCACAGAAGACAGGACTCTACACCCCATCTGGACAGCACAATAGAGCTGATCCTGTTGTGGAGACAGTTGAGCCAGCCTTGAAGGCAGGAGAGCAGGAGAGCTGACCCTGTTACCTGCTCATACTCCTCCTACAGCAAGGAGAGAGGATCCTGTACCTTGCCTGGGCAGAACAGTAGAGCTGGCCCTGGCTATATGAGTGAGGGGGACCCAGATCTGAGGGTCAGAGAACAGGAGAATTGGCCCTGCTCCTTGCTGTAGGCTGCATTTGGTGAGCTTGCCAAGGCAGTACTGGAGAGCTCAGGAAGTGATAATGAGGGCAAGCTAATGAGCTGAACAGCCCACTTACCACTCAGGCCTGGAACCAGGACTGAGTTGGCCCACCCCAACATCCACCTAATCTATGAACTGTCCAAGTACGTAAGGGAAAGAATCTCCACATTCAAAACAACAGGATCTCCATGACACAAAACAACAACAGGATATCCAAGCGGCGTCCCAGTGAGAGTCCATTATTGGTGGTGTAGGAGACACTAGCAGCCTTGAGTCAGACCAATGACTCATAGAAATGAACACTTGCAAGTAAAGATGAATGGACTATAGGGTAAACTGTGATTCAACCGGCCACACTACAACTTCCACAGCAAGATTTTTTTTTCTGTTTTAGTTGTTTTAATTTTGTTTTGTTTTGTTGTTTTTTCTTCGTTTTGTTTGTTTGTTGATTTGTTTGTTTTTAATTTGGTTTTGATTTGGGGGGAGGTAGCAAGGACAGAGGGCAGATACAAGGAAACAGAGATAAGTGGGATCAGGATGCATGATGTGAAATCCACAAAGAATCAATAAAAAGAAGGAAAAAAATCTTCACTCTTTGCTTATTGAAGGAAGATTTGTAACAGCATGGATCATAAGCATTAAGTCAATAACCATAAGCATCTTTCTGGGTATCTAATATCTAAAGACACAATTTACTTGTCATTTAGTGGTTTTTACTCAAAAAAATATTCTACAGTTGTAACATGTAGCCATTTTTTTTCCAGTATTGGTAATTTCCAACTCCCATAACTACAGCTAATAAAAGCTGACAAAGAGTAATTTACTATAAAGCATTCTTTTACTGTGTCTGCAACTCACTTTTGACAATATTAAATCATCATCCTTCTAATGGGTATGAGAAAGTTATAATTTGTGGGTAATATTGAGTCAGTGTAGCATGTGTCCTGGGGAGTCTGCATCTTAAAAGAAACATTGAAGCTAATTATAAGTAATAAACTATTAAGCATAAGTCTCTCTCCTGCATTCTCAGGAACACATAAGAGGAAATCGCTTCTCAAAAAAAGGAAGGAAGGAAGGAAGGAAAGAAAAGAAAGAAAGACATTTATACAATTTCTCTATACTTGTTGCAAATAATTGGTTTTCGCTACAAAAAAAATCACAAATTAAATTTACAAATATTTATTTTTTTAAGCTCTTGGGAATATGCTTATTGTTCCCATTTCTGAACTGCTGTAATTCATGGGGGTTTATTTGGGTGTTTGTTTGTTTGTTTGCTTGTTTGTTTGATCCTGAATCTGCTGAAGCTTGTTGCTTTCAGGGTAATCCTGCTTCATCCGCTAAGATCTTGTCACCATCCCTCCCCCTCATTCTAACGCCCACCAACAGCCAGGAAATTTCATCCTTCTATATTTAACTTTCATGTGTGTGATTTACTTCTCTTTTACTTGCATAAAATAAATTTAAAGTGATATGCATAAAAGTGTGGGATAAACTTTGTCTTCTGACTTTCTGGGGTGCTCTGTGTTCCATCTTGCAGAACCTCCCTGCCAGGGACCTGTACATTCACATAGGCCCTGCCGCCTTTAGCTCCAAGGCCTTCAGATGACCAAATTTATCCATAATTTCTCACTTCAGTACTAAAACTGCTTTGGAGCAGAGTTTGCGGTGGGTTTATACGTTTATGGTGGCCTCTTCCTGTGACTTGATGTTGGAAAGGCGTGTGAGCTGCAGTTTTAGTCCACTCAGGGTTTGTAGCCTTCCTCGGTTAATCAAGGAAAATAAAAGTAAACAGTAAAGTATTAACTAATTTGTTATAATATATGGATATTCCCACCATGGACTGTCTGTTGAATTCACTTTAATTTCATTTGTTTGAAGTATTCCTGGAAAAACAGTGTAAGAGAAGAAGCCGAGCTTCGCTAGTCAAAAAATAAATGGGATGCATTTTTTCTTTCCTTCTTTATTCTTCATATTAAATAAATACAGAGCATTAACTGGTCTAAATATTCCATGAAGAATGTCTATACTTCTAATTAAATCCCAAGCATGCCTTTCTTTTAAGAAAAAAAATCACTTATTAATGCCCTAAATCTAAACTGACCCAGATGAAACACAGCATCTTAATGCAAGTTAAGCACCACTGATGAGACTGAACTCCCAGCTACCGCAGCTCGGCCTGTGTCCTCTATGCAGCAAGACTTCTCAATGCCAAGGATGTTCTTTTCCTTTTTTTTTTTCATCACTTTCAGAAGTGATTACCATGTTTAAAACTTTCCTATGTGGCTCAAATTGTCTCTCATTAGCTTCTTAACTCTACATGATAGCCAACATTCACTATTTTTAAGACATATTTGATGAACCTGAAGTTCACATCTGGCAGAGAAAAGTCCTATTTGTTTTATATTTTTATTACAATAGATAATAATTCCTCTAGATTTCTGTTTCGGCACACAAATATTTCCTTCCACCTCTGGATACATTCAAAGCAGGCCTAATGAATCTTATTCCCTCATTTAAGGTTTTCGGAAATAACTATTATTTAGCAAGTGATAATTATGGAGACAATTGTTACAATAAATCATCCCAAATTATTTCACTAACGAAAAAGGGCTTTCTAGGTTAATAATGCAAAATTTTTACTATCCTAAATTGCTTCCTGATTATTCCACTATTATTTAAACAGCATATATCAGTAAGACCATGGATGTTATTTTACACTTCTCCACCTCATTAATATAATAACCAGAGGAGAAGGAAATAAAAAGAAAAACATGTTATTTTCCTGAATACTCAAACAAAACTTTCCATATCTACAAAAACAAACTTACCTTATTATGTACTCATGGCAATTATTTTAGAAGTTCTTACAAATAAAAGGAGCCTTATCGTAGGCAAAAAGGTTTTTTTATAAATATTATGAAATTTGGTCTGAGTGTATAGAGCAATATTTTATAGTTAAGAAAATAAGCTGTATCATTGAAAAAACATCATCTGGTGGAAACTGTTTAGTTCAGTCTAATAAAACTGTCCTTTAAAAATAATTTCTGACTACACAATTACTTATCAGCTGATTTCCAGATGTGAGACTGGATATCAACTGTTTTGTTCCACACAGCCCTGTCAATAGTTATCTGGGTTTTTTTAAGGCTAATTTAAATTTAAAGCTAATATTCTAAATATTACTCAAATAGCCATTGATCCCAAGGATGAGTCAATATCACTAAAATCAAATGATGGAACTAGCAAGCTCCTGAACTCACAATCATCACGCTGACTAAAGGGAAGGAGGTACAGTTTCTTTCTTAACTGAAGACACATCAAAATAAAGAATGCAAGCCATAGCACATTCCAAATGCAACTGCTTAACCAAAAGAAGAATTTGCGTATAAAACTGTGATGCTAGACTCAAGTGAATGTGTAGAAGACTCTGCGAAGCTCCAGAATTGAACTGTAAGAAAAGTTGTTGTAGTTTTTAATCTAACATTAAATTATTAAATACATAGAAACTTTTGCAAAATTTCAAAGTTTCTGGTAGAATAACTGTAATACTAGGGAAAATAATAAGTTCGGTACTGCAAATAATGATTTTTTTCCTTTGTGCTCACAAAAGTTTGTTAATACAAAGACCATGATGAAAGCCCCCTTGTACCTGAGCATTTCTGCAGAACTGCTATGATAATGCTGTTTTTCAGATTTCACTAGATGCTCTCAGGAACCTTAGGGGACTTAAAACTTGGCAGGCTAGCTATAGAGTCATACAGATATGTTCTTAAGCCAAAGAGGACTGACATTTGTGCCATTGTAAGTAATAACAGGACTTTAATGTGTTTTATTAAAAGAAAGAAATGCCTTAAAAATTCCCTGTATTAAGCTAACCTTTGAGAATTTTCCTACTAAATTGTTTCCTCAAAATTAAAACCAAAATCGGCCATTCAGTGTACAACTATTCTTTTCATTTGACATTTTTAAATGGTCTATTGTCTTTCTTAGTGGTTTTAGATGAATTTCTATGCAGTACATTGCTAAAAAGAAGATAACCTAGGAAGAAGAGGGCTTGGCAGCCTTGGGAAGAGAGTGAACACTGAATTCTCTGTGTTGCATCTGGTAACACGAGGCATGTGAATAATATTTAGAGATCTAGCACACCTTAGTGGAGACAACTATAACTACCACTGCTTGGAAGACATTTCCACTTTCAATTCTATTGTTTCCGTGAAATTTCATTGTACTAAATAAAGGGATGTTGGCGAGGCTTTAATTCCTCTTGATTATGTATGTTTCCTCCACTGAATCCTCACAGGGATTATGTAATGAGATAAACTTGATCATGAATTTCAAAACCTAGAAATCCTTCTCTCTTTTCAGAATATGCATGATGCTATTATACAACTCCCCCGAAGCTATCGTTAAGTATCCTATCCTCCCCCATTAAACGATAGATGTGCTCTTGACCCACAAAGCTTTGTCAGATCAGCATTTCAAATGTTTCAAAGACTTCTGTTTGTAAGTCGGTTTATGTGTTCTGCTGGTGGTGTCTTTAGGTCATACTACTAAAATGTCAAAGAGAGAGCAGAAAAGATATTGCACACATCCATCCCGTGGTCCAGATAAACCCAGAGCCCTTTGTTTATGTCCTGTCCCATCACCTCTGTTTCACAGACTATGGTCTGAATGTTTTCATCCTCTCTGAAACTGTTTTTTGTTTTTGTTTTTTTTTTTTTCTGGAAGTATGATGTGTTAAGAACTGGGCCTAGTGGAAGATGTGCAAGACAGTGTCACTGCAAAGCTGTGCTGGGAGAGGGTTCTCCTGTCTGCTCATCTACCATGTGAAGATGCAGAAAGAGGGACCTTACTGGACCACAGGTGTAGACACATTGATCTTAAACTTCTCAGTCTGCAAATCTGTGAGAAATCCACTTCAGTTCTACATAAATTATCCAGTCTGTGGTCATTTCTTATTGGAGCACAGGTCTGCCTGTGATATAAAGCATTCACTCCAATATCTGAAGAAACTCGACCTGTTCATAAACACTTTGGAATATAGATGTATTTTCTGGAAATAAAGGCATAGCTGTCCTCAAAGCTTTAAGTGGTTTAATTTATAATTTTTAACTTGATGATGCCAAAGTGATATGCATTCAGTAGTTTGTGCATTTCTGTAGAATCTGAGCCACAGTTCCCATCACTTAGGTGATCATGAAAGAAAATAACTCACACAACATACTGTGCTGCTAAGTATTTTACAGCAAGATGTGACCCCATCACAAATTGCAGAGCAGCCACATAATACTTATGGGAACATAGGAAAACACACGTGTTCTTGCCTACTCTCTCAACACCTTAGTACTTGACTGAAAACTAAAAAGAAAGTAAGGAGTGTTTATCAGCAAATAAATACTTCACAGTGAGAGACTTCCACACCGATGAAAAGCAATCTCAACAGATCATATTCTCCCAAAAAGAAAAGCCAATGGTTTAAAAGGAAAACCATGGGGCTGGAAAGATGGCTTGGTGGCTGACTGCTCTTCCATAAAACTCATGTTCAATCCCCAGAATCCCCGTGGAAGCTCAAGACCTTCTGTAAATCCAGTTCCAGAGGATCCACCATCTTCTGGCTTCCACAGGCACCAGGCATGCAAGTGATACACATACATCCATGCAGGCAAAACACCCATACACACAAAATAATTAGCACTTTAAAACTTAAAAAAAAAAACAACTCCTTCAGAGGTCCAGAAATTTTCCAAATGTATGTAACAAATTGAGAAGAATTTAATGAAGAAGACTCTCCGGGAAGAACAGTGAGAGTATGTAGCCTTTGATCTGCAGCTGCTGCCTTCCTGCACTATCCCCAGCTTGTTTAACATGAAAAGTAGATGAGGGCAGAGCAAACTGGAAAGTCATCCGCTCCACGGCTGGATGAGGCTCACTGGTTTAGAGAGGAGCAATAGCCATGTCTGTGGCAAAGAGGAAAGACCAAGGACACCATCATCCTAAAGTGACAGTGCTGGCCAAAGTAAACAACTGGATACCCACATGTACATATATAACAGCAGTCTACACGGGGGGAAAACTAGAATCATTAACAATATGCTATCTAAAGCATCTAGTTGACAACAATCCAGATACATTATTAAGAGGTCTGAAGTACATGCCACAGAAGGTTTCTGAGAGTGTGAAGTCGGTCATAATATGCAAAGACTTCAACACTGCTACTATAAATACACTCAAAGAACAAAAGAGGCCATGCTTGAAGAATTGTAGAAGAATTAGTTGAGAGTGGGATGTCAAACAGTAGCCCAATTTAAAACTGGAAATGATAATAATCATAAAAAGAACTAAATATAAACTGTGGAGTTGAAAAGTGTAATAATTAAAATGAGCGACTGTCCCACAGGTTTCCACAAACGATGTGAGATAGTGACGCAGAAGGTCACTTAGTGCCTCTGCTCAGACCCATCCTGGCTCCGTAGAGATTGCTTTTGTTTCTCTTTCTACACTTGCAGAAGGAATTTGGTAGGGAAACACAACCACTGCTTGGGCATTTCTCACACCCACAAGTATTGGCCCCTTGCTTCTGGTGTGAATGGATATTCACCCAGTCATCCATAGGCTCGGCTATCACAGCTGGCTAGCAAGAGGTCCCTATACTCTCTACAGTCCCGAAATGGAGTACCAACAACAGTGGCCGGAATTCAGGCAACTGGGTAGCAGATGCACCCAAGTAGGAAAGGTAGGACATGTATCAGCTCTTTTATGGTGTGATCTGTTGGGACTTTATAAAGAAATAATTCAAAACACACACACACACACACACACACACACACACACCAGTAAACTACAAATGAGCATCTTCTTTCTCCATCTATTCAGAGAGGAAATATTTACACAGCATTTTTGTATTGTTTTGTTCAGTTCTGTTCCTGTTTGATTTCGTTTTCCCTTGTGTGTTGGTCAGGATTCTCTAGAGGAACAGAACCTATAGGATAAATACATATTTATTAAATCAACTTACATTGAAATAGCAACTACAGTTGCTGACACCTGAGATGCTGAGAACCCAGGAATTGCTGGATCCTTGAGACTCACTGTCTTGGCAATTGGAGCACTACTTCCACAGTGACTGTCTCACACTGGAGAACCAACAACCCAACCATTGCTTATTCTATGCAGCTTTTCCAATCTGGTACTGAAAACATGAAAGGTTCCTGGAGATCTGATGGTCCTTAGTTAACAAGGGAAGCCTGTAAACTCTGGTTCTGATACCAGTTAAGGAATCAGCAGCAGGCACCAGGAAACGCTGAGTGGCAAGAAGGAAGGCCAATCAATTGAAGGGAGAATAATCTTCATTCTACCATGTTCTTTTTATCTAGGCCACTTTCATAAGGTGCTGTCCACACTCAGGGTGTCCTGAGTTAATTAAGGCAGTTAGGACAATTCTTCAGATGAGGTTCTCTGTGCAGATTGTTCAAATCATGTCAAGTCAACATGAAAACCAACCATCACATTTCACTACTGTTTCTTACATCTTCATCCAGTAGCTTTCCTATCTTACATCCTTTATTTTCTTATGTCTCCTTTCCTATTAATTATCAATCCCATTGTCGTTACTGATAAATTCTTATCTTGCCCTGTATCTTAGATCCTTTCTTTCCTATCCTGATTGAGGTTGTAGTTTTTATTTCCAACTGTCTATTCTGTTTTCAGACATCTATTTGTTTCTAAAGGAGTCATTATTGCTGAAGTCTTTCTCTCTTGTAAGTGGCAGTGGCGATTAAAATTCCTAGAGAAAGTGTCTCAACAGGAAAACCCTGTACAAAACTGAACTATCCATCCCAACAATGCAAATTGCAATGCAGAAAAATATATAAAGAATATAGTAAATCAAGGAAATGTGACTCTTAAAAGACAGAACTCTTCATTGACTCAATTCAAAGATAACAAAATGGTTTAAACGTTAGACAAAGAATTTGGAAGGTCAAGACCATTGACCTCAAGAAGGAGACAAACAGATGAATGAAATAAAGTAAGTTCAAGACTTCAAAAATCCAAAGACATTCTTCACAGTATAGAGGCAATCCTAAAATTCATACGGAAGCACAAAGATGCTTACTAGCCAAAGAAATCATAAATAGAGTAAACAGTGCTAGAGGTATCATAATATCTGATTTCAAATTAAAATGTAGAACCATACCAGCAAAATCACCATGCTGCCAGTACAAAAAAAAAGATATACTAATAAATGGAATAGAAATGGATTACCTAGCAAGAAGTTCATGCAGTTACAACCCTCTTATTTCTTAACGAAGCTTCCAGAAACATACATTGGAGAAAAGACAGCCTCCTCAACAAATGGCGCTGAGGAAACTGTATATTCACATACAGTAGAATGTAATTAGATTCTTATCTCTCACCCTATTTTTAAAAAATCAATTCAAATTACATTGAGGGCCTTAAGTAAGATCTGAAACTGATAGAAGAAACCATAGGGGAAACACTGCAATGTATAAATATAGACAATGACCTTCTGTAAAGGACCCTGTGGGCTCAAGAAACAACAGCAATGATCAATTAATAGGAGAGCAGCAAATTGAAATCTGCTCAACATAGGAATCAATTATTGGAGTAAAGAGAAACCTTACATAATGAGAGAGAAAATTTCCTCTCTATGCATCTGAGAGGGAATTAACATCCAAGACATACAAAGAACTAAAAAAGAACTTAAGCACCAAAGTAATAAATAATTGGATTAATAAATGGGCAAGAGAACTAAACAAATAAATGTATATATCCAGGAAATGCACTAAAAAGTACATCTTCAGACACCTAGAAAATACAAATTAAATTTATTCTGAGATCCCATTTCATTCCAGTCAAAATAGCTACCATCCATGGAAAAAAAACTGGCAAGGATGCAGAGAAGGAAACCCTTATACATTCTAGTGGAATGTAAATTAGTGTTTCTATTGCAGAAATCATTACAAAGATTATGGAAAACTACTATATGACAGTAGAACACCTCTTCTAGGCTTATATTTAAGACACATAATCAGCTTACTCTTAAGATAGATGCACTCCCATGTGTGTCATTACACTGTTCAAAGTTTCCAACTTGTGCGTCAACCTGACAACAGATGAACAAATAAAGAAAATATGGTGCATACATAATATTAGAGTATTATTCAGCCATAAAGGAGAAAATTATTTCTCTTGCAAGAAAATTGATGGATCATATTAAAATAAACCAGATTCACAAAATAAGTGTTATATGTTTTCTCTCATGTCTGGAAATTGAGCAGCGGGAGGAACAAGACAGTCAAGTCAAAGAGTATATTCATTACTTTTCTGTTCCTGTGGTAAACCACAAGACCAAGAGCAACTTAAGGAAGAAATGGTTCATTTTAGCTTGTTGTTACAGAGGAAGGATCTAGAGGCATTGCAAAAGGGGCAAGAAACTAGCTGGCCACACATCTATACACAGGAAGTAGAGCAGCACAGAACAGGAAGTAGGTCAAAGCTATAAACCTTTATTGTTCACCCCAATAACAAACTTCACCTTCTGCCAGCAAGGCTCCACCCCCTAAAGATTCCATAAACTCCCTAACAGTGACATAACTGGGACTAAGTGTCCAAATATATGAGCCTGTGGGGGACACGTCTCATTTAAACTACCACAAAGGTGGGTATTAGAGACAGGAAGGGGGAAAGATGGAGAAGGTAGATAATGGCAAATAAGAGTGACAATCAATGTACAGTACATTCCTGCAAGACGATGTCATTCTGAAATGCAGAATAGTTACATAAATAATAGTGCAGTGAGTGAAGAGGCAGAGACATGTTGAACAAGCATATGAATATATGCACAACAGAATTCTTAAAAGAGAGGGCAGAAACAGCCAGAAATACTATTTGAAAAAATAATGAAAAAGAGGGAGAGAGTATCACCATCAATCTTAGTGACTGAAAAAAATCACAAAAGATGATTGTGAACAATTATATGCCAATGAATGGCATAGCTTAGGTAAATGTCAAGTTAAAGAAAATACCTACCAAGATGACATTAAAACAAATTTAGGAATCTGAAAAAATCTATCCCCAATAAAATGATCAAAATATATCCTGACATAGACCTGGTAGCCTTGCTGGTGACTCTTCCAGTGAAGAATTAAGATCAATCCTTCTCCCTGCTCTTTTCTAATGAGAGACAGAAAGGGAGTAGATCTGGATGGGAGAGGAGGGAGGGAGGGATTGGGAGGAGTAGAGGGAGGGAAAACTGTAATCAGGATACAATAGTATGAGAAAAGAATCTATTTATAACAAAGGGGTAAAACTGAAAAAAGAGGGACTAAATGGAAGGAAAGAATGTAATAATCTAAATATTAAATGTTATTAAATATTAAACGTTCGTAATTTAAAATAGTTGCATTTTAATGCAAAAATATCAACCCTTCTCAAACTTTTCCACAATAAAAAATAATTAAGGGACATGAAATTTGCAGGCAAATGGATGGAACTAGAAAAAAAGATCATTCTGAGTGTGGTAACCCAGACCCAGATAGACAAACATGGTGTGTACTCACTCTTAAGTAGATATTAAGAGCAAAATACAGGATAACCAACCTACAATCCACAGTCCCAGAGAAGCTAGATGACAAAGAGGACCCAAGGAGAGATGCGTGGATTTCCCTGAGAAAGGGAAAATAGAAAAGATCTCCTGGGTAAACCGTGGAGGGCGGCAACTTGAGGGAGCAGGTTGGGCTCAGGAGGTGGGTTGGGGCGAGGCCGAGGGCAAGAGTAAGGTAAGCGATATCTTGATGTGGGGGTTATCAAGGGTTAGGGAGAAACCTGGTGCCAGGGAAATTGCCAGAAATCCACAAGGATGACCCCAGCTAAGACTTCTGGCAATAGTGGCGAGGGTGCCTGAACTGGCCATCTACTGTATTCAGATTGGTGACGACCTGTCATCAGAGAGCCTTCATCCAATAACTGATGGAAGCAGATGCAGAGACCCACAGCCAAGCACTGAGCCAAGCTCTGGTTGTCCGGCTGAAGAGAAGGAGGAGGGATTGTACAAGCCAGGGAGGTCAAGGTCAGGATGGAGGAACCCACAGAGACAACTGCCCTGAGTTCATGGACTCTGGATAAATAGAAAGGGAGCCTGCTTCAGACCAGCAGAGGCCCTAGGCTCTCTGCATATGTGTGGCAATTGTGCGGTTTGGTCTGTTTTTAAGGCTCCTAGCAGTGAGATCAGAACCTGTCCCTGACACTTGTCTGACTTTTGGGAAACTCTTCCCAATGCCGGCCTGCCTCATCTGGCCGATATGCAGGGGTAGGAGCTTGGTCCTACCTCGGCTTGATGTGCCATGCTTTACTTAAGCCTATGGGAGGCCTGCCCCTTTCTGAATGGAGATGGAGAATGAGGAAGGGGCCAGAGGGAGTGGAGAGGGGGAATGGAAGGAGAAAAGGGAGGGGAAACTGTGGTTGGTATGTAAAATAAATGGGAAAATGTTAATTTAAATTATGTTATTTAAATAAAGTTAATTTTTAAAAATTAAGGGGCAAGAATAATTCCCAACTCAGTCTATGATGCCAGCATTGTTATGATACCACAGTCAGAGCAAAATACTACAAGAAAGGAAAACTCCAGACCAAGTCTTTATGAGCATCAATGTAAAACGGCTCAAATAAATGAACGAACCAAATTCAACATTGTATTTAAAAGATTAGCACCACAGAAGGTAGGGTTGGTTCCTGGAATGTAAAGGTAGTTCATCGAAAAAAAAATCAGTCAATACATAGCACATTAGCTGGACGAAAGATCAAAACCTACAATCCTCCTTTGTGTACCATGCAGATGACGGGAAACCATTATCTTAGAGATATTCACTATTCTCTGTTCACAATAGCAAGCTCTAGAAATAACCAAAATACCCATCAAAGAGATACTAAGAAGGTGACGTGTGGCTGGGCATGTGTGTAAAGAAACATTGTGTACTAAACAAAGGAAATCCAGACAATTGCACCAACAAGGATAAATCTAGAGAATGTTATAAGTAAAATAAAGAAGTCGAACCTATAGAGTAGAATGGTGGTTACTGGGTTTCTATGGTAAAGAAAATGGGTGGGTTTGGGTCAAATTTTTTTTTAAAGTGAAATAAGATAAATAAATTCTGGAAATACGTTGCAAAATATGGTTTTTTGAATTAATAATTAATATATCATAATTGTGAAATTGATGAAAGTAAGTGTTAAATGTTCTCATAAAAATAGTAATTATATGTAATAGGTATATTAATTATAGTAGCCACTCCACAAAGTGTACAAATGCAAAACCCACATTACAAGCGACAAGTAGTGATATATATCTCTAATCCCTGACTCTGGGAAGTGAAGGCAGAAAGATCAGCAGCTCAAAGAGAACAAGGGCCCCATGAGATTCTGCTTAAGAAAAAAATAATAATAAATTGGCAGGCCTGGTCATAGACATCTGAAACCCAGCACCTGGGAAACAGAGGCGGGTGGATCTCTGTGAGTTTGAGGCCCGCCTAGTCTACACAGCAAGTTCAGGCCAGCCAGGGCTACAGAATGAAACCCTGTCTCAACAGAAGGCAGGGCGGGGTAGCTGGAGAGTTTTCTCCCTGGTGGAGAGCACTGGCTGCTCTTCCAGAGGACCTGGGTTCAATTCCCAGTACCCACATGGCGGCTCACAAGTGTCTGTAATAGTCCCAGTGAATCCAGTGCCCTTTTCTGGACTCCATGAGTACGGCCACATGTGGTACATAGACATACGTAAGGGCAAATCACACACATTAAAATAAAGGAGGGGCGAGCTAGAAGTGGTGGCACACGCCTATAATCACAGCGCTCGGAAGGCAGAGGCAGGTGAATCTCTGTGAGTTCCAGGCTATGCTGGTCTACAGAGTAAATTCCAGGACAGCCAGAGTCACACAGAGAAACTATCTTGAAAAACCAAAAATAAAATAAAATAAAAGAGTGGCTTGGCCATGACTCAACTTAATGTGCCAGGCCTTGTTACTCCTCATGGGAGGGGAGTAACTCCCTTTCAGAGGACTGGATGAGGAGTGGGTTGTGGGGAATGGGGAGGGAGAAGGAAGGGGGGTAGAGGGAACTGTGGTTGGTATGTAAAATGAATAAAAAAATTTAAATTAAAGATAAAATAAATAAATAATAACAAATCTTTTAAAGATATATTATACAACTTGATTATATACAATTTATTTTTAATAATATTAGTACATATAAAATTGTAAAGAACCTAGGGAAAAGAAAATTTCTCATTATAAATTATCATATATTTTAACTAATATCATATGTCATAAAACATAAAGTGCTTTCCCTTTAACACTGAACAATTCAAGGGCTTCTGCTATTGATTTTTCTATTTGCTGCTGTTAATATTATATTTACAATTCTAACCAATTTAATAAAACATAAAAATTACGAACAATCTTAAATTTTCCATGGTGGAAAGAAAGAAGAAATCAAACAGCCTTTACTTGCTGGTTATATGATTCTGTAGGAGAGAAATACTTAGGAATGCATTAAAACTAATAAAATTAAAATAGTTGCAAAATATGCATTCAATATATTGCACAAAAATTTTATATCCATGTAAGAGCAATAAAAAGCAATCCAATACTGAAATTCTAGAAATTCCATTTATATTACCAGGAAAAGTACTGGAACAACTAGAAGTCATTTTATCCCCAAAGTGCAACACTGTTCTACCAGAAACTCTAAAGCATTGCTGAGAAAATTAAAGTAATGCCGAAATAAATAAAAAGGCATTTTTGTGGATCAGGCTACAATATTAAAATGAAATGCTCCTTAAACTGAACTTTGTATTCAGCATAATTACTATAAAACCTCAACATAGTTTTACAGAAACAAAGCTACCCTAAGTTTTACATGGAAATACAAACCTTCCCCCAAAATCTACCAAAAAGACTCCAAAAAAATTTACAATAGGAGCTTGAAGAGATCACTCAGTGGGTAAAAGCACAGGGTGCTCTTCCAGAGGACCTAAATTAAATACCTACTACCCATATAGTGGCTGACAATCCTCTGAAACTCCAGTTCTAGGGAAACCAGCGCCCTCTTCTGACCTCCTTGGGAACTGCACACATGTAGTTCACAGATATATCTGCTAGGGGCCTACAACCAGAATATAAAAGGATGCGTAAAACTCAGGAAGAAAGAAACCCAATGTGAAGATGAGCAAAGGCATGGAAAATACTAACCCTACGATGCCTGAATGGCAGATAAGCACATGAAAAGACACTCAATGGCACTGACAGTAGGAAAATACAAATGAGATGACTGTAATAAAAAAAACAATAATAAACAATAGCAAGAACATAGATAGATTGGAACCTCCATAAGTTGATGATAGGAATATAAAATAGTATAACCACTATGGAAAAAACTGAATACCAACTTACCATTCAATTCAATCATTTCACATCCAGAAATTTACCTATAGATAAACGAATGGTTATAGCAGCATTATTCATAGCGGTGAAAAATGGAAATAACCTTTACATTCACTAGCATTAAACACATAGAATGAATATGTAGAAGTTAAATGGTGTTTTATTGAGCAACAAGTGGAACAGGCTACTCATACAAATGCCAACAATAAACCTCCCAAGCACACTAAGTGAAAGAAGCCAGACATGAATGACTGGTATAAAAAGTCCATTGATAAGACATGTCCAAGAGAAGGTGAATCTACATACAGATAAAAGCAAAGCAGGGCTGCTGCCTAGGCTAGGAGGGCAAGGGAGGTTATGCTCAGAAAAGGAACCAAGACTCTTTTAGAGCAGTAAGTGCTTCCAAGTTGGCCTGGAAGGATTGTGGCAAAAGCATCACAGAAGTTTACACTTACAATGGGTGACTTTTATGTTATAAGTAAAAAGTTCATTAAGTCAGTGAAAAATTAAACATCACAAGACCTTGCTGCCAGATATAAATTTACTCAAAGAAGAGTCCTCATGGGCCCTCACACAAAAGCAGACACCTCCCAACCTAGTTTCCTTTTCTTGTTCTGCTGTGATGTCACTGAACAAAGGGCTTAAAGTGCTTTTCCCCAGCCTGATGGCTTGAGTTCTAGTCTCAGCATCTACATGATAGAGGGGCAGAAATGACATCTGCAAATTGTTCTCTGACCTCTCCATGCATGCTGTGGAACATATGTGCCCTTTCCCAACAAAATGTCATAACAATGTGTAAAAATGTCATAAAAATGACAAGGGAATAGTACTCAGTAGAGAGCAGAAGAGTGTATTAAACTATTTCAAAACAGTCATGGAGACCTGCATTCCAGGCTGGGCGCTCAGCCACAGAGAAGCAAGTCCAGATGCTCTCACTACAGACACCTCCAAACAGCACTAGAGCTGGGGTCCAAGAACACATTCATCTCAAAGCAGAGCAAAGCAAAGTATGTAGGTCGGAACTCTTGAAGGCACTGGGGTTGATGATGTGTTTAATTTGGAATCTAAACGTAAGATGGGGGGCGGGGATGAAATTTGTGCCCTGGCAATGCTGAAGCATGCATAAGCAGCCTGTATATGGCGGTTCTGTTGAACTTGTCCATATTGGGTTTCATGGTCTCAGGTGATGAGGATGACTGACCAGGTGTCTGCCTCAAGAGGGCACTGGACCTCATTACAGATGGTTGTGAGCCACCATGTGATTGCTGGGAATTGAACTCAGTCTGACCTTTGGAAGGGCAGGCAGTGCTCTTAACCACTGAACCATCTCTCCAGCCATATGTGAGATGGAACCTCGGCTTATCTAGCTTCCTGTATATCTGTGTGCTTTGAAAATAATAATTTGAAGTAGAAAATTTGCCACAGAAATGCACATTAACAGCTATTTGAATTGGAAATTCAGACTTTTTTGAGCTTATGTTTAGTCATTATGTAACCAAATATTGTAAGTTTGCCTCCTTCTTTAAAAAAAAAAAGGCAAGCAGATCACTTAGTCAAAATTTTTATTTGTCTGGGACAGTGTCTCACAAGAATCTTTAAGTTTAAAAACGAAGCAATGGGAAGGTGGGAGAAGGGTCAATATGGAAGGAGGGATGAGAGACAATTTAACATCCAAACTGTTTAATGAAACCTCATGGAATCATATTTACCTAAACTTATACCCAATACATATATGCACATACATACATGAACATACATACATAGATATATCTGTCTATCTATGTGTGTATGTAATTTTTTAAAGAAATTAAGCCATTTGGGTTAACAGTGCTCCATAGACTAACAAACCCCCAGTATCTGGCACAAGAAACCTCATTTCGAATGGTTGTTCAAGTTAGTCCAAGTGACAAGCAACACAGTACAGATTACCTGGCCCTCAGCTGCCTCTCCTGGGTTAAGGATGGGCCTTTATTGCTGAAGACACTGCACACTCTAAAGATTCAAACTGGATATGACCTTAAAGTCTTTCCTGTGGTCTAGCTCCCATTGTCCAAAAAATATTATGCCAGCTGCCAAGAGATGGAAGCTATTCAACAGTCCTGCCCAGCTGCAACACTTACGAGCCAAGATAATTAATAGCATGGCAAGGTGTGTATAAAGGTACAATAATTGGCACACACATGACAGTAACAACCAACAGATGTCTAATTGGACTTAAATCCCACTCAACAGGGGAGAAATCATGCCTAGTACAGGAAACTGAACCAGTTTCCTAGGGCTAGTGAGGTCATGCCATGGACCTTAGAAAAGAATACTACTGCCACTTTGTTAGATCAATAATTCTTTACTACATTCTAATCTATCCTTAGACCCATAGATAAGTGTAGCTATCACCCTTCGTCAAAGGCTACCATGCCTCTCTTTACAGCATCCACATTTCTGTGTGGAAACCATTATAGAAAACCACAACTGGACACAATGAAGAGATCAACAGATTGTGGGGAGCCCAGCCCCAACAAATACATCTGTACCATAATTCCTGCATCTATGGCTCGGGGGACATCATGGAAAAGAGGATAGAGAGATTTTAAGAGTCATAATACCTCCCCTAAAGGCAACTGTGAAACAGTTTCTCCTAGAAATGGCTGAATAAGCAAAATGGGAACAATGGTAATACCATTGGATATATTAACATGGAAGGGCAGAAATTTCACAGGGTCCCATCCCTGGATTTAAAAACTACCAATTAATTTACTGCTAGAAGAAGGAAAAATAGCCTCTCCCAGGAATAAGTCCCATTATTAGTTGTCTATTAAAGAGTGGTCTTTAATAAACACACATAACAACAAAGCAAACTCAGCAGGTTGTACATAAATATATTTGTGCATACACATACGTGTATGTATAACAATAATAAGAAAAGGAAAAAATGCTATCAGCTTGAAAGTGGGGGTCATGGAGACGCTTGAGAGCAGGGAGCTGAGAGGGGCAAGATGGAGGAAAGAGCAAGGAAGTGATACAATTCTATCTCAATTTAAGACATAGATATTTAAAATAATAAATTTAAAACAAGCAATATAATCTTGAGTTTCTATCTATTACTAGATTATAGTACTTATGGATTGCAACTTTTTTCATTGGTCAATTGTTATATTCATCATTTTATTCTCTTTTTCTTCTAATAGAATAATTAGATGACTGAGCAAAGAAATCAACAAAGTCTCCAACACCTGCAACTTTTTTAAAGCTTTCTATTCAGTTTCTACTCCCATAAGCCACACAGTGACCACCAAGTGTGGTATTCAAATTCCAGTTTGTCACCATTTTTTGCCTAGGATCCTTAATCCTGAAAGATCTGTATCAACCCATCCTGGCTGATTTGCTTGTTAACTTTCCATTGACTTTCATCAGAGGATGTAAGGATAGTCAGTCATGCCTCAGTGGATCTCCTGACTTCAAAGACTACTTTTCTTTGCTGATATTAAGAAGAACCTAGCTAATTTTCTCTTTATGGTCAATAATAATCATCCCAGGTCAAAGGACTAAAAATATTATAGAAAGTCCTTTTCCTGTTGATTTTCCAATCTTAACAATCCAGAATGTCAGTCTCAACTTCCCAGATAGTGGGGCTATTGCTGTATTATTAGGTAGAATCATCCTTCCATGAAGACAAACCCTCAGTATGGCTCAAATTTTTGCAGTAGAAAATCAAAACGTTTAAGCTTGCTAATCGGTTTCTCTGATTGGTATAATGAAGGGGTTTACTCCTATTTCAATCCTTTCGTTCCTGAAACTGAATATTGGAAATAAGAGAAAAAGCACTATAGATCTTCAGCCAATTTAGAATACACCCTGTGTACTAAAAGAATGATAGACTCACAAATGTGGGTCCATTAGCCATCACCAAAGCAGAGTGTGCAACAGCCTCTTCTCACCTGAAGCCAGCTGCTTCAGTGTGAGGAAACGTGGCTCGAATGGTGAACTGTGGGAATGAGCCCACTACTGCACTTCACTTGCTGTAAAATGAGTGCTTGGCCAAAAGCAATGTTGTACGGACTGCAGTAAATAGAAACAAGCTCATCAAATTCATGTGCAATAGTTTCCAAAGAAGTATTTCAGAAAAAAGTAAATGTGTGCTCACTGCAAAACTCCACCCGATAAAAACAAACACTAGTCCTTCCGTGATATACACTGTCCTTGTCACTAGGTAACTAATTGATAAATGCTCTCAAGGGAAGCTGTCCTGAGAGGGGCTTAGTGTTTGTCTCTGATGTGAACAAACTGGACGGATAATAGCTAGTGTCTAAAACTAAATGAGTTTAAAGGAATTAAAACCCATGTTTCCAAGCTTATAGATAACCTCTGCGTACATCACCATGGCTACTTTGTTTATGAGCACTCCAGAAAAAAACTGGAGTTTCAAGGTCAGGAGGTTGACTCCTATCCAGAGAACAGGTCATCTTTCCTACCTATTATGATGATTTTCCTCTGTATGAATGACTCTTTGGTGACCGCTCACATAGGACGCTCACTCGGAGGGAAAGCTACTGAAGGACTTTTCCCCTCAAGATCTATGTCATTGATTTTCCAGTCATATATCTTTGAAACTTTAACCTCATCAAGACAAATTATCTGAAGCCCATGTAATAATGTAAGTCTTTACATCCCGCCATCTACCCTTCCTTGAGAAAAATGAAAAAAATCTATAAAAACGCACAAAGTTCTCTAACTGATATCAGTGCCATGACAAAGTGAATCTATGATGCTTTAGCCATCATCTTTTGCCGATGTCAGCACAGTGTGAAGAACTCTGCAACTAAAGAGGGGAAATTTCCACTAGATCACTAACATTTACAGGAAGCAGTTGCCCCAAAAAGAGTTTGAAGCATGGTTATCTCCAGAGTTGCATATGCAACATCCTTAAACCTTCAGAGTGTCTATTTAGCCCAAATGCAGTGCATAAGTTCGGTCTGGTGCCGACATTTTACTGTGCATAGTGAGACTATGACTTATTTTGAGAAATGTCTTGACTATGGGCCAACAAGTTGCCACGGAATCTGAGATTTATATCATAAACTGGCATCCCAGTTTATGGAAACTCAGTTTATGGTTCCATGATAGCTTACTGGTCACAACTGTGCTATTCCTCAAATGAACAATTAGCTGCAGGAGTTAGAATAACTTTTATTTTAAAAACCTGCAAGTTGGCGAAAGTTTATCTGGCAGGTTCTGCAAAAGATGCCATAGAACATTTGTTCTCAATCTGTGGGTCACAACTCCTTTTAGGGGCCAAATGACCCTTTCAGAGGGGTTGCCTAGGATGATCAGAAAACACAGATATTTATATTGCAATTCATATCAGTATCAAAACTAGTTATGAATTAGCAATGAATTAGCAACATGGGAGCTCACAACAACATGAGGAACTGTATTAAAGAGTTGCAGCATTAGGAAGACTGACAACCACTGCCATAGAACAACCTCTCTGTCACTCACACACCAACTGTCATTGCATCTCCTAGATTTCCACAAGGGACAGACCAGCTTGCACAGTGGTCTAAGCTTGTCGCAAGAATTCCTTTGCAAGTTATCTAATGGATTAGGATAGCATAACAAAATGGATTGCTGCCTGCAGAGCCTAAAAATGCTAAGTGCCATGTCTTCAAGGTAGGAGGACCAGCATTCATCTTGGGACACAATATAGAAACATCCCAGAACACAACACCTTTGGAAATTTTACCATGCTTAGACCACTGAATCTTGTGATATTTATCACCTGCCCTGTATCATGTCTGTATTTCACCAAAATGTGTAGCCATTACTACTCGTATGTTTGTATGCATCTTGTCTCACAGGGTTTGAAAGCTTGATCCTCAGTATGGCAATGTTTAGAGGTGTTGGGGCATAGAAGTCATGAAGCACTTGATGGACACACTTGCAAAGACTTAGCTTAATCCTGTGAGATACAAGTTTCTCTCTGGATCTGTGTCTCACTGTACAGTGAGTCTCTTGCCAACATGCACACACTGTCATGGCATTTGTCACAAGAATCTCACCAGAGAACAGCAGAAGCTTCTGCCACATGCTTCAGTCTCCAGGACTATGAGGTAAGTAAACCTCTCTTAGTCTGTAAAGCACCCAGCCACAAGTATTTTGTTATATAGCATTAAGTTGATTAACACAACTACTTCTGATATGGTTGCTCAGCTAACATGGTACAACTAATGCAATTGTTTGATACAAGCTCTGTGGAATGAAGAAATAAACATACGGAACAGGTTATTTCATAAATAGAGAGGTAAAATATTTCTGGAAAAGACAATGAAGGTATACATCTCTCCTGTCAAAACACAGTAACCAGCTTTAATAATAGTCCCTAGATAAAGGCTTGTTTGCCCAGTTAATAACTGTGAGACCAGGATTTATGCCTACTACTTTAATGGCTTTTTTGAACCCATTCTCTTTGAAGGTATACCTGGCTCAACCTAGATATAGGGGGAGAGCCTTGGTCCTGCCTCAAAGCAATGTGCTAGACTTTGTTTACTTCCCATAGAAAACCTTGCCCTCTCTGAGTACTGGATGGGGAGTGGGGTGGGGGGAGGTGTGAAGGGAGCAGGAGGAGAGGAGGGAGTGGAAACTGCTATTGGTATGTAAAATGAGAAAAGATAGTTCTAGCCAGCAGTGGTGGCACACGCCTTTAATCCCAGCACTCGGGAGACAGAGGCAGGTGGATCTCTGTGAGATCAAGGCCTGCCTGGTCTACAAGAGCTAGTTCCAGGACAGGCTCCAAAGCTACAGAAAAACCCTGTCTCAAAAAAAAAAAAAAAGAAAGAAAGAAAAAGAAAGAAATAAATAAATTTAAAAAGATAACTACATATTGGGTGTGAAGAGACAGATTGACTTATTCCGGGGGGAGGGGGAAGCATGTTTGAAATGGCGGAGTCAGTTGAAATCAGTGCCTGACTGAGTAGGTATGCTCACTGTCATTCTTCAAGATGCATCTGTCTGTCTTCTGCAAAGGCCACATAGATGAGCTAAATTGTCACGTTTTAGGAATCACCACCAATGCATTTTCAAGTCTTTCTGAAAGTACTAACTTCTAAAAATTCTCCAGAAGTACATTATGATATGCAACACGAGGGTGACCTCGCATTACCTACAGTAAGGGTTAAAGGCTGGGAAATGTGCTAACTCTGCTATTTTCTGAATACAAGTGTGCCAGGTGCGTATTAAAGAACTCGTGCGTAACTACAGTGAGAGTTCAATCACCAGGTCCTCATGAGCTCACCTATATCCAGAGTCATTATCCAGAGCTGGAAAGTGTGGGTTTGGTTTAGTTTTTACTCTTCTCTGATGCTTGTTCATCTTGGAGTTCTCTCAAGAAAACTTACATTACAGTTTTTACTTCATTTATTTTACATCCTGACAGCAGTTTCCCCTCCCTCCTCTCCTCCTATTCCCTTCTTACCTCTTCTCTGTCCCACCCCCAATCCACTCCTCCTCTGTTTCTATCCAGAAAGGGGCAGACCAACCATAGCATATCAAGTTGCAGTGGGACCAAGTACCTCCCCTTGTATTAAGGCTGGACAAGGCAATCCAGTATGGGGAATAGGTTCCCAAGAGCCACCCAAAGCTTTAGGGAAAGCCCATGCTCCTGTTATTAGAAGTCTCGCAATAGACCAAGCTGCACAATTGTCACATATAGAGAGTCTAGGTCAGTCCCATGCAGGCTCTCTGGTTCTTAGTTCAGACTCTGTGAGCTCCTGAGCACAGGTTAGTTGTTTCTGTGGGACACTTATTTTTGACAAGGTCCTCCTGAACATGGCAGCCTTCTGCTCTTCATGCAAGAGGTCCCGGACTATGAAACCGTTTAAGTCTGAAAATTGGTTGCAAGATAACTCTGCCTCTGCCAGTCACCGCTCTAAGTACTTGCCAGGCCCATCCCCACGGTGCTTTAGCAGCTCACTCAGCACTCACGCCGTAGCATCTCCACTGTCACCTGAAAACAAATGCCTTACCCTTCTAGTTCTAGTTCGGAAGACCTCTCTGAGTTAATGTCTATACACGTAATAGATCAGTAGCTACCAAAACACACCTTAGAGTATTCACAAAGTATATCACTACTCGCTCAGGAAAGAGAACCACAGTTCAGCACTCACCTCCACTACTCCTCCATCATTAATGGACATGATTTTATCTTCTAAATATTTCTCCTCTGAGCATCTCCATCTGTAACCACCATCCTTATCAAACCCTTTCTTTACCATTACCAGCCTTCTATCCTCAAGTTCATTTTTTACCTTCTTCTAATTTTTCTCCACACCATATACAGAGTTCATGAGATTAAAAGCTTCTCAAAGGTCAAAGACAATGTATTTATTCTCAACTCAGGTCCCCACACAGCACCATCCCTAATTAGTAAGAAGGCATTTGTTAGGTTACCATGTCTACAGCAGACAAGTACTATTGCAAAGACAGTTTAAGTGGAAACAATCATGTTTTGTCCAGAAACCCTGAAGAAACAAGAAATGATAGGTTAGTTATAGATACCCATTACAGCCTCCATTTTAAGATTTACCATGCTCACAGAATGTCTCATCATTTTCCACAGACCTTGAAATACCAATAAAGCTTTGCAAACAAGCTTTTGTCTGATCCTGAGATTCACTGAAGATTAGCTGGCTTGGATATCAGAAAGGAGTTGGATGTCTGAGCCTTTGTTCTGATTGAGAAGCCTTAACAAAAAGATACTTCATTGATTTTTTCCTGCATCATAATTCTTCTAGCTAATATTGACTTACATCCTTGGCTTCATATGCACACTTATATTCAGTTAAATCAATTTCTGGCCAGAATTTTGTCACCTAACATCATCTATAGATGAGACTAGTAAACATTGCCTAGCTGTGTGCTCAGGGAAAAAAAAAACAACAATAGAATGGATAAAACTTAACACTGTTGTGAGTAAAGAGAAAATTTGACTGTACTACCTTTGTAATTTTCTGTATGTAGTCAATGTACCCAATATGATAGCTTGTTGTGCACATAACCCTACTGTTAAAATTATCATTGCAGCCAAGCTCAATAATGCAGCTGTGTGTTTGCATGTGCATATGATAAAAGGATAGAAAATACGCTCTCTTGGGAGATTTGCAATCTATAGTATGATGATGTTGTTGTTACTAATTAATGCAGTTCTCACACTGGCTCTAGATGTATTCATCCTATATTTCTCCAAGTTTGACTTACTTTCTCCATTTTATATCCACCCTGTTCCCTTCCTAGCCATTAATCTTCTTCTCTGGGTGTGTCATTAGAGTCTAATAATACTGGAGATCATACAACATATCTTTCTGTCTATATTATTTGACTTGGTATAATATGCTCCTGATTTTTGCATGTTGACATAAATGGCACTAGATCTATTATTAATTACCTAATATCATATATGTAAACTTATGCCACAGTTTCTTCATGCATGCATGCATGGAAATTTATATCACTCTATGACTTGACTACTGTGAACAATGCTGCAGTAGACAGATAACTGCAGATCCTTGTTTGGGGCACTGGTTTCATATTAGGTGTCGGGGCTGCTGGAGTATCAGTCATTCTTTTTATAATTCTCTGAGAAAAGTCCATACTGTTTTCCATAATGGATATCCCCACTTGCACTCCACCAATAGATGTGTGTTCCTTTCCTCCACATTCTCACCAGTCCTTACTATCTTTTTTAATATTCATCTTATATATACATATGTGTTATGTGTGTGTATACATATTCATTGTTCATGGTACTGTGTCTCATAAGGACACTTTCACACAAGAATATATTACATGTTGACTAAGTCCCAACTAAGTCCCAACCCCTTCTTTCACCCCATTCCACTCACAATAGTCTTCTTTATTCCCTTACTCAATTTCACTTCTGCTTTTGTGTCAGGTATACATAAATGATTTTCTATGCCTACATAATATCTAGTAACCACAAATTAGAAAAAATGAGAAATTTATCTTTCTGAGTCTGATTGAATTTGCTTAATAAGTATGTCCGCTTGCATTCATTTCCCTGATGGTCCTAGGAATAGAAGAAACATTTCTTTTATCTTTTTGACAACAGTCATCCTAACTTTCAATGTGGTTTTTATTTGCTTTCCCTAATGAACAACGATCCTAAGCACCTGTCATGAATTGGATTGCTTTCTATTTTATTTTTTTTGGATAGATTATTACTGTCATGAAGAAACTGTCATGCCACTGATCAAAAGTCTGCTACGGAAAAGAATACTTTCTATGTAAAAAAAAAAAAAAAAGTCTGGAACCAGATGGCTTCACACCTGAACTCATTCAAACATTCACAGAAAAATTAGCAATTCTCCTTAACTTTTTATGAAATTTATAATTGGTTATATTTCCAAACTCATTTGTTACGATACCACCACCACGATGTCAAAGCAAAAATCACCACAAGAAAAGAAAGCTACAAACTGATTTCTTTGATAAACATTGATGAAACAATTGTCAATAAAATACTATGTCCAGCATGACAAGATATTCATATAGCAATGGTGGCAACCAACAGTCCCCTAATTGGATTTTTAAGACCTACTCAGAAGGAAGGAATTCACAACAGACACTATAAGTTTAGTCAGCTACCTGTGGCTGCTTAGGTCATGGACTCTAAAGGAGACCCTACACTGTAAATCTCCTAAACCAATATAATTTTTCACTGTCTTCTAAATATTTATCCTATATCCATAGGTAATATAGCTCTCACCCCTAATCAAAGAAGCCTCATTTTGAGGCAGACAGGGACCACTACAGAAAGTCACAACTGGTCAAAATAAAGAGGTAGGAAACCCAGACCCAATTAATACATATACAACACAACTCCTACACATAAGACTTGAGGAACATCCGGGGGAGGGGGATTATAAGAGTTAAATGACTAAGATTCTGTGATGAGATATAGTCCTTCCTTGGGTCAGGGGAGGAACCTGGGAGTTGGGGGAAGTAGTAGAGCATCAATATGATCAAAATAAGTTTTATGAAATTCTCTAAGAATAAAAATTATATATATAATCATATTCTAGAGTGTATCTAAGTTATATATGATGACTAAGTGGAAGTGAGCTCTGTAACACAAGATTTATTTAATGTTTAAAAATTAATTGATGGCATGCCTTCCCATTAACAGAGTAAAAGTGTTAAGCCACAGGCTCTACCAACACGCTCAGGCAGCACTGTTAATTCATGAGTCTATATTCTGCATTATGAGAATGTCAGTAACAGTGGTTCATTCACCTCAGCTGAACTACTAGCACCTACAACAGTCCTTTTTTCAAATAACACTTTGAAGTATTAGGCATTAGGACTTCAACACACAGGGGATTATGGAGGAAGGTGACAGGGGGCAGGAGACAATGCATTGTGACGCTCAACTTATACATAACAAATGAATAGATACTTGACCCAAAACAAGTCCTCAAAAGTAGATAGAGTGACAGTTCTCAAAAGTAGACAGAGTAACAAACTTGTAAGCAAATCATTTATTGAAAATTAAACCCATGAGAAGAAATAAGAGCAATTATAAAGGGATTTTATTAGTGCCACCAGTGTGGACACACAGCTCATTCTGCTTGAACTTCCAGAAAGGTTTGCAGAAAATTCTTAAAGTCATGCCCTAGATGGCTGAACACCAAATTATTATACATTAGTCCCTATCCATGGATGTTGACTTCCTAACCCCAAAAAGCCTTTTCAGAGGGAATTAACTGAGCCCTGAGTTCACACACTTCTTGAAGCATCCATAGTTTCAAGGAACTTTCAGGCAAAAGCTCCATCAGCTTGAAGTCAAACCTCCATCATCAATTTAGAGCCACCTCTATCTCCAGGCTCTTCTGCTTCCTTCAATATTTGCTGATCACACTCATACCATCATTCATGAGAAAGGATGCATTCATTCATTTCTAAAATACTATGAAATGTCCATAAGAATTTACTAAAAAAAAAAAAAAAGAAAAAAGAAAGAGATAGTTTGTTGTTACACTTATATAAAGCATCTAATGTGACCAAACTCATAAAGACACAGAGTAGCATGGTAAGTGGTGAGGCCTGAGGAGAGGAGGCAATGGAGCGGTATTTGTTGCGGGGAATGGAGTTTCTAAGAGGGGAGGGTAATCTGGAGATGGGGGATGGTGATGGTTGGTCAACAACATGAATTACCTTATGCCACTAAAGTGTGCCTTAAAATAGTTACAATGGTAAACTTTGTTACTTATGTTTTACTGAAATTCTAAACAACCTTTTTTTTAACTCTTGAGTTCATCTGACTTTACTGAAATTTCAAAGAGGCTGGAAAGATGGCTCAGCAGTGAGGCACTGCTCTTTGGGACGACTTGAGTTGGTTTCCAATGTCCACATGTAACTCTAGCTCCAGTAGACCTGGTACCTCCGACCTCCACAGGCATCTGCACTCCCTTGCACATACCTATACACAAATACACATAATTAGCCTTTTAAATGTTTGAAATTAAGTTTTGAAACTTCAGTCTCTTCAGTCTTCTCTGGTCTCACTCTTTCTTCCTGGTTATAACCCTCTCATCCTTTTTTCTCATTGTTCTGGGCACAGTAAATTCTGTGTCTTCCATTACAGACATAAATATTTTCTCAGCAAAAAGAATAATTATGATGATTATCATTTAGAAACAAAATTTTCTCCTTAAGTTTAATTCACTTTCTGAGTTGGAGGGGGCAAAAATCTCTCAGATTGAAGCATGAGTATTAAATACTTTTTTTTCTAGAAAGAATGAGATGAGATTTCTTCAGTCAGACAGCCTTCAAGGTCTATGTGTGTTTCTTACTCCGACTGGAACATGGTAAGTGCTGCATGTTGCAGCTAGCATTTCCCATCGCTCTGCAGTAAACCCTAGCAGAGAGGAAAAAACGGGGGTGTTGGAAGAATGGAGGGATAATAGAATAGACTTCTGTCTTCTGCCTTCTACATTAGAGAGCCATGCTTGGAGATCTAAAAACAGCAAACTTGAGAACTGCAGCCCCTCGAATTTAATGCTGCACTCTGAGGAATAGCATATTGTAAGAGTCCCTTCATGAATTATGGAGACAAGTATTGGCAAGCGTCCATAAGATCCATCTAAGCTTTTATCTCCTCCCTGTATTGGTCATGTGACCAATAACTGGATCCTGCCATAGGCTCTTATCATTCTTTTAGTGATGCATTTGGTGACTGAGCTGACTTCCATAAATCTAGGCCCAAGTTACTATCCCACTGGGGTTTAGACCATTGATCCCTCTAATCACCTAGCACACTTGTGAATTTACGTTTCACAAAAGCACTGCATACAAAAGCCTTTTTTCATATCTATATTGTAGTCTTCAAAGCCCTTTTCCATTCTCAATAACTGAAAATAGTTGCCACTCCTTAATAATACCTCCATTCTGTAGTAACATACTATAGCATACCCATAAAGCAACAAGAATGAGCCACAGTTGCCAGCTGTTGTTCTTATGCCTCCTGTTCTGATTGTTATCCATAGAGATTTATAATACCCATTACTTCAAGATCATGTTGAAATCAGCTAATGTAAGATAGGGGTATAGTTGGCAATGTGACTGCCTAATATACAGGAATCCCTCAGTTCAATTCCCAGCACCTTATAAATCATATATGGTAGTATATACCTCTAGTCTTAGCACTAAAGAGGTATAGGCAAAAGGACCAGAAATTCAAGGTCATCTTTTACTTCACAGCAAACTCAAGACCAACCAAGGAAACATGAGACTTGGTCTCAAAATCAAAAATAAAAATTATTAATGCAAGGGATTAGAACTGCTTATGCAGATAATGAATCTGGTTTCAAGAGATGTATTCTCTTAAATATACGATTGCCTTCAACATTTGCAACTATGACACATTTTAAAATACAGAGATTGTTGGGAAGAGGAGGCAGAACGAATTTAAGAGCTAGCAGATGAGGAAGGGTGTCGTGAAGAGCCACCTTCTGACCAGAAAGCCACAGCACTCATGACCTCAGAGCAGCTGTGCACCTGCACAAGACCTGAGCATCTTGGGCCTATGAGAATTCTGTCATCCATGGGGAGGGGCCCATTAAGCCTTGCCCTTCCAGGAGAAACTATTGGCAATTAATAGTGTCAGCAAAGTGGCTACTGGTAACTTGCCAGTGCTCCAGTAAATAACCTCCTACCCAGGCTCATGCAACTAATCTGAATTAAACTCAAAGGGACAGTCACACACACACACACACACACACACACACACACACACACACACGCACGCACGCACACACCCTGAATGTAGCATTTGAAGTTTCTCAACTAGGCTACAAGTCAGCAAGCCCCAGAGATCCTTCTACTTCTGCTTCCCTCTGAGCTGGACTTATGGATGTATATAGAATGTCCTGCTTGTTACATGGGTGCGAGTAGTGAGAGTCTAGTCAAATTATTGTACAGCAAGCAAGCAAGACTGCTGAGTCGTCTCTCCACGACTCTTGAAACATAGTCATACTGAACTTAAATGCATGCATAGTCCAGGGATTATAGGTGTGAGCCAACATCACCACCTCCAACGAAGTGATTTTTTGATTTGTTGTGTTTGGAAGCTTCATACATCAACCAGAAAAAGGTGGTTTATCTCTATGCATGTAATGGCTTAATGCATTGAAAGCTGAGACTGCCCTTGCATTATTTTGTGTTCTTATTGTTGTTCTTTTTGTTCTGGTGTTTCTCTGGGTGTGTTGAGCCCATACAAATTTTGTTTTTCAACATATAGGTTATATATTAACATATTCTCAAGACATTAGCTCAACAGTAAGAAAGCCATGAACCCATATGTTCTCTGTAACAATACATACTTCATTATGAAAATATGTATCACTCTTGGGTTTGCTTACAGTTCCAAAATGAAAGGGATATCATAGAAAAAGATATTTTTCCATCCCAAAGTCAAATGAAATAATAAGGAAAAAATTGGGGGTACAAGATAGATCTACCATTCAATAGTATCTTTCATTGACATACTCCTTTCAGTAAGATCCCATCTCCTAATTTCTATGTCTCCCAATGTAGCCATCAAATTATGAATCCATCAATAAATCAATCCTCTGAATAGATCATAGTTTTCATGATTCACTTACTTCCCAAAATCTCCTTCTCTGAAATTTGCTTATTGGACCAAGATCTCAACACATGAGTTTTGTGGGGAACATTTCATACCAAAACCATAACATACAACACCTGTTTATACAGAACACTGACAATCTTCAAAACTGATTAAGTGAGGTCCCAGATCCTTGTCTCCCACCTGTTACACCCAGCCTAGATTTTATCTTGGGTTTCTGAACTATGAGTAACTCAGGAAGGGAAACAGACTACAAGATTTCCTTTCAACTTCTTAGGAGATATTCAGAACAAAAGATGTCCACATTCTATGGTAGTTAGTCAAATAGTGTAAGAAGAGAGAATCAACCAGTTTTTTCTAGAAATATGGTGATTTAGAGGCAGCCATCTCAAAACTAAAATCTAACCCTCAATTACCAGCTTTGTCTTTAATAAATCTAACTGTTCCATTCCCTTGACTTCCTTGTTGGGAAAATAGAAGTATGTAGGACAGAGATCCAAACATACTATATCCACAACCTTTCTTCTCATTTTTAAAGATGTTCTAACTCACCATAGTTTTCATTCAACATTGCTCTGTACTTTTCCTCTTCCCCTGCCTTCTTTAGCTATGTTAAGTGGGTGATATTGATAGATACTTTACAGGTGCATTGATAGAAAGTTTGAAAGTCTCTAACAGTATTAAGAATGTCCCCAGTTTCCCTACATAACATTGCTCAGCTCCTTGGTAGGGACCCAGAATCCCTGAAGAAGGACGCTTAAAAGAAATCCCACACTAGCTCAGAATTGAGAAACAGATGGTTATTTATTTAGGGGTAGACTCACAAATCAGAATCCTCTGCTTGAACGGAGATCAGAAACCAAAATCCACAACCAGAACAGAGAGGCCGGAAAAGAGAGTGGACACAGGCTCTGCATCAGCATATATAGTATAAGAGGCCACACCCCCAATGGCCTGGTAACCACTGGCTGTAAGACTTCCTGCAGCAAGTCCCCCCAGTTCTTCCCCACTGCCTCTTTCAGCCATTCATTCTAGACCATCTCCATTCTTTCATAACTCACCACCAACCACAAAACCACTTTCTACTATTGACACCACAGCGACCACATGGGATAAGATTCAGGGACCCCACAGCCTCTAAACTTGATTAGGACTCAGAGTGAACAACAGCTATCAAATAATGAACATTCACCCCATAAATGTGGGATCAAATATCTACATCAAGAAACACTTCATATGCTATAACTCCAGATGCCTAGATCCTAGGCAAAAACATAAACATGAACAATCAAGACAATATGCCTTTCCCAGAAGCCAGGAACCCTACTGTCCCAGAGAAAAGCAATTTAGTTGAGGCAACAAAAAGGGGCTTTCAAATTGCATATTATTAATATATTCAAGTAAAGATATGATTAAATGTCTTAATGAAGACCATTAAAATCAAAAGTTGAATGAAATAATGAAAACAATTTAAAATAGGAAGATGCATTTAACAAAGAACAGAATCACTAAAGAAAACCCAAACCGACACAAAACTAGATATAAAAAACTTAGAGATTCAAACAAAAACCTCGAAGATCAATGCATCACTCAACCCTCATCAGCGAAGCTTCTTACGGTGGATGATAAACAACATAGAGACCCACAACTGGACAATGTGCAGAGAATGAGACTTTGGAGTGCTCAGCCCTAAATGGGACATCTTTATCAAACCCCTCCCTCTAAAGTTCAGGGATCTAAGTAGAAGAGGCAGAAAGATTCTAAGAGCCAAAGGCAATGGATGGCTCCAAGGTAACAACATCTTCCAGGCACAACAAGGCTGATATACATATGAACTCACAGAGTCTATTACAGCACGTACAAGACCTGAACAAGTTCCAACCAGACAAAATCACAGCAAGGAGAAGGGGAAGTGTACTCAGACTCCCACCCTAACCAAGAAGCCATTTACAATTGATACCTACTTGGAAAGGAAAAATCAGTTTCTGTAACTAACAGCCACTGGGTGTAGCAACCACACTACAGGGCAGGCCCCAGGCCCAGGAAGAGTTGGCCAACACAAAACAGACTCCATGGAGTTTTTGTTTTGTTGTGTTGTTTTGGTGTGTGTGAGTGTGTGTGTGTGTGTGTGTGAGTGTGTGTGTGTGTGTGTGTGTGTGTGCGCAAGTATGCAATTTTTGGTTTGGTTTGGTATATTTTTGTCTTATTGAGATTTTTGGTTTTTTTCATTTTGATTTTCATTTTTTGTTGAGAGAGAGGGAAGGATTACATGAGTTGAATGATTATGGAGGTAGGGAGGATCTTGGAGGAGTAGAGGGGAAGAATATGATCAAAATATACTTTATGGAAAATTTTAAATTGAAAATAAAGCTCTGGAAAAAAGAATACTGACAGTTTCCTACAGAACTAATCAATATGGATTGATTAGAGTGAAATATTTTAACAGCCTCAATTTTAATTTGCTAATGATACTCATTTTTCTTGCCTTTATGCCAATCCCATTAGATGTAAAATAACAGTAAGTATCTCACTGAACTGCCTCTTCTCCTGACACCTGTGTTGAGACTTGCTGCACTCCCAGCCTGGTGCATGTTACAGTTCTGGGGATTCTCTTTGCAGCTCTTCTAGAGGCTAACTGGCTCCATGATTTCAAGGGTGCCAAGATTACTTTGTCTGTATTAATTTTCTTTTTTATTTAGATGCAGTCCAACCTCAAAAAAATCAGTCATGAAAGAATGAGAAAATCATTTCTGGATCTTTTCCCTTTTTCAATGGATGTTTAAGTTCTCCTCGTGTCTTTCAGCATCAAACACTGCTGATGCGAACAGGGTTCCACACTTGCTGTCTCTGAGTCACATCTTATTCTCGAGAAAAAGGTGAGATTCTTCTCGCTGTAAGTGTGAATGATCTCAATGCTGTGTCTGAGTCTACATCTTCTTCATCATACAGGAAACCCACTACAGTCTTAATATGCAAATCTCAACACTAAAAAGAATCACCTTTTTTACCTTATGATTTTGTTCATAACTTGTCACTGTTGTTGTTGTTAGTTTTTTCTTTATTGGCCTTTCTGTAGAATTTTTCATCTTTATCTTCCAAAATTTCTACAAAATTACTTTTAAACAGTAGTTTGCCACGCCCAACCTCAGTACGTGGGCAGTTTGTGTTTGACTTCCTAAGTTTTTTATTTCCAGTTTTTTCTCAATTTAAGTTTTCTTTAGAGATTCTATTTTTTGTTAAATTCACTTTCCTGTTTTGAATTGTTTCATTATTTTTTAACTGTTTTGGTATTAATGGTCTTCATTAAGACACTTATTCATATCATTTTACTCAAATATGTTCATAATTTACTATTTGAAGGCCTTGCCTTGTGTTTCAGCAGATTTGCATGAAGACAGTCATATCAACCTAGTATGAAGAAGAATGCAGGAAAACTAGAGTGGGAAAAGAAAAAAAGTGACCCACATACTTCCAAAATAATCACAAATGGTTGGTGTACAAGTTAAGTTCAATGTGCATCCACTAAATTATATATCCAGCACTAATTTTTTAGATTTCTCTCCCAGCAACTCTCCTTCTCTTCTTTCCTTTCCCATGGCCAGAGTAACTTTACCAGATTGCTGAAGCTTAACTTCATCATTGACCTAAATGTATTCACTCAAGGGCTGAGATCAAAGTAAAATAAGTTTATCAGTATCTTTACTGATGTCTTTAAATAATTATTTTATTTTAGGATTTTTTAATTTATTAATATTTATTATGTAAAATAATGTATAATAATTATACAAAGTAGAAACATTTATAGTTATATTTTATTAGTGCATATTAATTATACAGAATAGTGGGTTTCCTTATGACATTTTCATACATGTACATATAGCATTTGGATCATATTTATCCCACTGTTTCCCATGCTTATCTCCCCTTCATTCTCCCATGAGTCTCCTTCCTGTTTGCATGTGTTTATTTTAGAATCCATACATGAGATAAAATTTGACATGTAGGTAAGTCTGTCATATGCTGTCTTGTTCCACACATTTTTTTGAAAATGACATAATTTCATTCGTCTCATATATATACCTTATGCCTATGTCAGACTTTCTGGATTACTAACTATTATGGAATATCTCTTAGAGTAAACAAATGAATATTAACCCATTATACTAAGACTTGAGAGTTTTACGGAGCCCTTGTCTGGTGTTTACTAAGTGTTGCTTAATTAGAATTTCTCTTATGTTTTTATCATAATTAGACTCTACCCCTGGATTTTGAAAGAATGGCCAGAAATCACTTGTTCACACTTCATCATATCAAGGTTATTTACTATTGATATGGCTTATTGATGCTAGTATTGGTCATGTGATTAATGTAGTATTTGTTGGGTTTCTGTGTTCTAACATTATTCTTTCTCCCCTTTTCAGCCTGCAGCAACTGTAAGGAAGCTATGCTGGGCAGATACCTCTGAAGGTATGAGGAGTTAAAGCTCATTTCTGTATCAATACAATATGTGCATACGTGTGAGTGAGTGTGTGTGTGTGTGTGTGTGTGTGTGTGTGTGTGAGTGAGTGTGTGTGTGTGAGTGAGTGTGTGTGTGTGAGTGTTTGTGTGTGTGTGTGTGAGTGTGTGTGTGTGTGTGTGTGTGTGTGTGTGTGTGTGTGGAGAGAGAGAGAGAGAGATTTGCCTTTCCTTTACCAATTTACCTCTTCTTCTCCATTTACTTATGGTATCATTGTATCAGCACAGTATTTATTTCACACTTCGGATTACAAATTCAGTGATTATTTGGTTGTTCACATTATCCCACTAGCTGTTGACAGTTCTTGCCCCAGGTATTTTCGATGTGATCATAAAAGACAGTTCAAGCTTCGCTCTGGGTGTCTAAACTTTATATAAATCATGAAAGCTGTTGGAACATATTTTTCTCCATGTTAAGAATTAAACCCAGCCTCAGGCATGCCAGGAAAGTGTTCTACCAACTGAATAAGACCTACAGGCCTAGAAATCAATTTTCCAGAGTAGAGAAATCAAATCAGTTGTCAAAGAGAAGAATGTGTAAACAAATGAGCCATAACATATTTTTAAAAAAGAGACAAACACACAGAATTTAATGGCCTCACTTTTTTTACTTACACCTATATCCTGAGGCCCTGCCTCTCATCCTCACTTTTGACACACCGTTCTAATTTCCAAAAACAAAGTTCTTCTTTCTTCTTGAATTGCAAATATTTCTTCAACCAGAGAGTTCCCCGGAATGGAAGAGATGCCTCTTTTGATAAGTGTTCTTGTTACACAAACATGAGTGGTGTGGGAGAATTGTCTGTATTCTGTCAATCATGATTTAAATAAATGCTGATTGGCCACTAGCCAGGATGTATAGGTGGGACAACCAGACAGAAAGTAGAGGCTGAGCAAGGAGAATAGGAGAATTCTGGAAAGCAGGAAGCTCTCTCAAGACTCCTGCCCAGACCACCAAAGAAGCAGGATGTGACCTGCCCCGCTAAAAAAAGGTACCTAGATAAGAATAATGGGTTAATAGATGTTATAAGAGCTAATAAGCCTGAGATAATGAGCCAATCAATTTATAACTTATGGAGACCTCTGTGTGATTTTCTTTGGGGCTAAACAGCTGCCGGAACTGGACAGGACAGAAACCCCGACAAGCAGCCCTCGTGTTACACATGAGGACCTTACTTCAGATCCCTACACCCACGTAAGAACCTGGCTATCCTGGAACTTACTCCACAGAACAGGCTAGCTTTGAACTCAGAGATCCACCTGCCTCTGCCTCTGCCTCCTGGGTGCTGGGATTAAAGACATGCACTACTACACCCAACAGGAAGGAAACATTTTCAAAAGAGTCACAATGGAAAGATTTCTCAGCATTAGGACAAGATATATGAATCCAGGTCCAGGAGGCATTTGGGACATCAAATAGACAAGACCAGAAAAGAATCCTGCTTTGGAAGTTGTGGGGGGAGGGTGTGTGGGGGAGCGGGAGGGAAGTGGGAGGATGGGGGGAAGTGGGAATTTTGATTGGCATTATTTATAAAGTAATAAAAAATATATAAAAATGAATCCTTCCTCATCATATTACAATTAAAATGTTGAACAAAGGGAGAATGGTGAAAGCAGGAAGAAGTTCAAAGGAGCTTTTGTCTGCGAGGTCCTTGGCCCAGCAAGAGGCCCTGTTCCTGTACTGAGGAGATCCATCGAGAGGGGTAAGTGTGTGCCCGTCCGGCTGGATGGGCCAAGAATGGAGTACAGGCCCCCTCCAATTCCCTAAACGTTTCTGGCCATCCAGCGGGGCATCTCCCCGACTACTGGTTTTCTATTTATCCCATCCCATCTTGCCCCAAGATGGAACTGCTTTCCATCTGAGGGGTCATTAGATCCACCAGCACAGCCTGCTTCAGGGCAGAGGGGACCTAACAGAGGGCAAACCAAGAAAGACACCCAAGTACACAGTTAGCCACAGCAAAGATTGGACCAAGATGCCAAGACTTTCCTGGCCGTATTTAAAGGAAGAGATGGGCAGGCGTCAATGCAAGAATTCCTCCAAAAACATGAAAAGCAACATGATAACACCAGAATCCAGCAAACATGCAACAGGAAGACTTGAACACCCTAATATAGAAGAAGTAGAAGAAATCGACTTTAAACGTAACATTATGAAAATGAGAGAGACCCTTAAACAGGATTGGGAAAACTCCCTTAAAGAAATGGAAGAGAAGACAAAAAAAAGTTAGAAGAAATTAATAAATCCCTCAAAGATACCCAAGAAAACCAAGAAAAAGCAATCAAATAGGTTAAGGAAACAGTTCAAGACTTGAACACGGAAAAAAAAACACAAACTGAGGGATGGCTGGATATGGAAAATTTGGGTAAACAAACAGGAACTACAGAGACAAGTATAACCAACAGAATACAAGAGATAGAAGAAAGAATCTCAGGCACTGAGGGATACTATAGAGGAAATAAACTTACTGATCAAAGAAAACAGCAAATTCAACAAATTCTTAACACAAAACATCTAGGAAATCGGGGACACCAGGAAAAGACCAGACCTAAGAATAATAGGGGTAGAAGAAGGAGAAGAATTACAGCTCAAAGGCCCAGAAAATATATTCAACAAAATTATAGAAGAAAACTTCCCCATCCTAAAGAAGGATATTCCTATGAAAGTACAAGAAGCATACAGAACACCAAATAGACCAGATCAAAAAAAAAAATCCCCTTGCCATATAATAATCAAAACACAAAACATACACAATAAAGAAAGAATATTAAGAGCTGCAAAGGAAAAAAGTGAAGTAACATATAAAGGTAACCCTATCAGAATCACACCTGACTTCTCTACGGAAATCATGAAAGCCAAAAGGTCTTGGATAGATGTCCTGCAGGCACTAAGAGATCATAGACTACTATACCCAGCAAAGCTTTCTTTCACCATCAATGGAGAAAACAAGATATTCAAGGACAAAAAAATATTTAAGCAATACATAGCCACAAATCCAGCCTTACAGAAAGTACTAGAAGGAAAACCATAACCCAAGGAAGCCAACAACACCCATAATAACACAAACATCTTACAGCCCTCCACCAGCACAACTCAAAGAAGGGAAACACACAAACTCTACCACCAAAAAAAAAAAAAAATAATAACCGGAGTTAACAACTACTGGCCATTAATATCACTTAATATCAATGGACTCAATTCACCTACAAAAGGGCACAGGTTAAGAGAATGGATATGAAAACAGGATCCAACATTCTGCTGTTTACAAGAAACACACCTCAACCTCAAAGACAGACACTATCTCAGAGTAAAGGGTTGGGAAATGGTTTTCCAATCAAACAGACCTAAGAAACAAACAGGTGTGGCTATACTAATATCGAACAAAATTGACTTCAAGATAAAATCAATCAGAAGAAATGGAAAAGGACACTTTATACTCATAAACAGGAACAATTTATCAGGATGAAGTCTCAATCCTAAATAACTATGCCCCTAATATAAAAGCACCCACATATGTAAAAGAAACATTACTAGAACTCAAAGCACACATCAAATCCCACACACTAATAATAGGAGATTTCAACATTCCTCTCTCACCAATGGACAAGTTAACCAGACAGAAACTTAACAGAGAAATAAGAGAACTAACAGATGTAATGAATCAAATGGACTTAACAGACATCTATAGAACATTCCACACAAATAGGAAAGAATATACCTTCTCAGCATCTCTCAAAAATGGAACCTTCTCAAAAATTGATCACATACTCAGTAACAAAGCAAACATCCACAGATACAAAAAAAAATTGGAGTAACCACCTGTCTTATCGGATCACCATGGAATAAAGTTAAAATTTAACAACAATTCTACCCCCAGAAAGCCTACAAACTCATGGAAACTGAACAGTAAACTACTGAACCACACCTGGGTCAAGGAAGAAATAAGAAAGAAGTTAAAGTCTTCCTTGAATTCATAGAAAATAAAGGCACAACATACCCAAACCTATGGGACACTATGAAAGCAGTGCTAAGAGGAAAGTTCATAGCACTTAGTGCCAACATAAAGAAAATGGAGAAAGCACACATTAGAGACTTAACAGCACACCTGAAAGCTCTAGAAAAAAAAGAAGCAGACTCACCCAGGAGGAGCAGAAGACTGGAAATAATCAAACTGAGGGCTGACATCAACAAAATAGAAACACAGAAAACAATCCAAAGAATCAATGAAACAAAGACATGGTTATTTGAGAAAATCAAGAAGACTGACAAACCCCTATTCAAACTATCAAAAGGCAGAGAGAAAACACACAAATTAACAAGATCAGAAATGAAAAGGGTGACATAACAACAGACACTGAGGAAATTCAGAATCATTAGGTCTTACTACAAAAGCCTGTATGCCACAAAATTCGAAAATGTAAAAGAAATGGACATTTTTTAAGATAAATACCATATACCAAAATTAAATCAAGACCAGTTGAACAATTTAAATAGACCTATAAATCAAGAAGAAAGAAAAGCTGTCATCAAAAACCTCCCAACCAAAAAAAGCCCAGGATCAGACACCTAAAAACTGGGAGTCAACCTTAATGTGTTTCGCATAATAGAAACAGAAGAGTCATTGCCAAACTCTTTTTATGAAGCTACAGTTAACCTGATACCAAAACCACACAAAGACACAATCAAGAAAGAGAATTACAGACCAATCTCACTCATGAACATCAATGCAAAAATTCTCAATAAAATACTTGCAAACCAAATCCAAGAACACATCAAAAAAATTATCCACTATGATCAAGTAGGTTTCATCCAAGAGATTCAAGGTTGGTTCAACATATGAAAATCTATCAATGTAATCCATCATATAAATAAACTGAAAGAAATAAACCATATGATCATTTCATTAGATACTGCAAAAGCATTTGACAAAATTCAACACCTTTTATGATAAAGGTCTTTGAGAGATTAGGGACACAAGGATCATACCTTGTGTATGTAAAAGCAATATACAGCAAGCCAACAGTTAACATAAATTAAATGGAGAGAAACTCAAAGCCATTCCACTAAAATCAGAAACAAGACAAGGCTGCCCACCCTCTCCATATCTCTTCAACATGGTGCTTGAAGTTCTAGCAATAGTTATAAGACAATATAAGGAGATCAAAGGGATTCAAATTAGAAAGGAAGGAGTCAAACTTTTGTTATTTGCAGATGATATGATAGTGTACATAAGTGACACCAAAGAACTCCGAAAGCTGACAAATACCTTCAGTGATGTAGCAGGATACATGATCAGCTCAAAAAATCAGTAGCCCTCCTATACATAAAGGATAAAGAATGGGAGAGGGAAATCAGTGAAACATAACCTTTCACGATAGCCACAAATAGCATAAAGTATCTTGGGGTAACACTAACCAAGGAAGTGAAAGATCTATTTGACACAAACTTTAAGGCTTTGAAGAAAGAAATTGAAGAGGATACCAGAAAATGGAAGGATCTCCCATGCTCTTGGATTGGTAGGATCAACATAGTAAAAATGGCAATTCTACCAAAGGCAATCTATAGATTCAGTGCAATCCCCATCAAAATCCCAACAAAATTCTTCACAGACCTTGAGAGAACAATAATCAACTTTATATGAAAAAACAAAAAACCCAGGATAGCCAAAACAATCCTATACAATAAAGGAACTTCCGGAGACATTACCATCCCTGACTTCAAACTCTATTACAGCGCTACAGTAATGAAAACAGCTTAGTATTGGCATAAAAATAGAGACATTGACCAATGGAATCGAATCGAAGACCCAGATATTAATCCACAAACCTATCAACACCTGATTTTCGACAAAGGAGCTAAAACTATACAATGGAAGAAAGAAACCATCTTTAAAAAATGGTGCTGGCATAACTGGGTGTCAACCTGTAGGAGAATGAAAATAGATCCTTATCTATCACCATGCACAAAAATCAAGTCGAAATATAAATATAAATCAACATAAATCTGACCACACTGAACCTGATAGAAGAGAAAGTGGGAAGCAGACTGCAACACATGGGCACAGGAGACCACTTCCTACGTATAACCCCAGTAGCACAGACAATAAGAGCAACAATGAATAAATGGGACCTCCTGAAACTGAGAAGCTTCTGTAAAGCAAAGGACACTGTCATTAAGACAAAAAGGCATCCTACTGAATGGGAGAAGTTCTTCACCAACCCCACGTCAGACAAAGGTCTGATCTCCAAAATATATAAAGAACTCAAGAAACTAGACATTACAATCCTAAATATCCCAATTAAAAAATGGGGTACTGAACTGAACAGAGAATTCTCAATAGAAGAACTTCAAATGGCCAAAAGATACTTAAGGTCATGTTCAACTTCCTTAGTGATCAGGGAAATGCAAATCAAAACAACTTTGAGATACCATCTTACACCTGTCAGATGGCTAAAATCAAAAACACCAATGATAGCCTATGCTGGAGAGGATGTGGTGTAAGGGGAACACTCATCCATTGCTGGTGGGAATGCAAACTTGTGCAACCACTTTGGAAATCAGTGTAGCGGTTTCTCAGGAAATTGGGAATCAACCTACCTCAGGATCCAGCAATACCACTCTTGGGAATATACCCAAGAGATGCCCAATCATACTACAAAAGCATTTGTTCAACTGTGTTCATAGCAGCATTATTTGTAATAGCCAGAACCTGGAAACAACCTAGATGCCCCTCAATGGAAGAATGGATAAAGAAAGTGTGGCACATCTACACATTAGATTACTACTCAGCGGTAAAAAACAATGACATCTTGAATTTTGCATGCAAATGGATGGAAGTAGAAAACACTATACTGAGTGAGATAACCCAGACCCAAAAAGATGAATATGGTATGTGCTCACTCATTAGTGGATTCTAGCCATAAACAAAGGACATCGAGCCTATAGTTCATGATCCTAGAGAGGCTAAATAATAATGTGAACCCAAAGAAAAACATATATAGATCCTCCTGGAAATTGGAAGCAGACAAGATCTCTGGGCAAAAGTTGGGAGCATAGGGGTGAGGGTAGGGTCGGGGGAGAGGAGGGGGAGAGAAAGGAAAAGGGGAGGAT